>DWLR01006055.1:0-10390 GCA_018246295.1 Papilio alexanor hazarajatica
ACATAGGTTTTAATGTGATAGTATGGAAAATCGATATTGCTTCTTTAACATTATACTTTTATTATAATGCAGTATTAACCACCATCAACGTCTACCACAATCAGAATATTTAAAAACAGTCAGCCTTTTTATAAACAAAAGTGTATACTGCTGCTTTTTGTAAACGAAAGTGGAAAGGAAAAGGCAAAAAGGCCTAAATAAAGAAAGGAAAAGGAGGAAGATTAAGCCTCTTCATAAGACGTAAAACAGAATCTGCACCTCTACTTCACGCCCTTAATCTACGCGATTTGAATACTTCTGTGATCGAGCTGGGCTATTCATGCAACAACTACCGCTATTGCTGACTTTACCACCGCTAAAAGCATATGATCTAAAATATAAAAATCTAAGATGGTCAACCTTAATACGTATTTTTGTAGTACCTTTTACCTACCGAATTTTCACCTCTCGTCTCTAAATATCAGACACACTCGCACTAAGCGAGCAGAACTTTCGACAAATCGCCGAACAAAACATTGTGCTAACAACATCTTGGGTATAATGACGGCAAATGGCTTCCAAGTTAGTAGGCTCCAGCGTCCAAAAGCATTATAACGTCGGTGTTGCTACTCGGGTTCAATCACGGTCCTTTGTATTTCTGCGCTATTAACTTTCCCCAAAAGGCTACAAATGGCCTGTCTAATACTTCTATCCGCCATCAAGACCAGATTAAAATGTTTATCGTTATGTCAGAGTCAATGTTTAATATAGAAAGAAACATTATCATTTTAGAAATATTTTATATCCTTCTAGTGCTTTTTATTTAGATTTGTTTCATTAATTTTGATTACAATCTGAAGAACAAAAATTACTCGAATATTTAACTAGCATAATATGACAAAATGCTGTATAAAACTGTACCATAATAACCACCTAGCAAAGATTATTACAGTAAAGGCTGTTCTTGAGTCTGTTAGTTGATCGTATACGACCGTCTTGGGAATAGTAAGTTAAGCGTCTCGACTAAAATTATAACTCCCCGCTGAGTGTGTACCAGCTTTATATCGATCTCACATGAATGGACGCATACACACAAATATATAAATTACCAAAATTTACCTTTAAAACTCTTGTTAGTACACTAAAAATATTGCGCCGATAAGGCATTGGAATAGATTTGAATCTTGTAAGTAAACTAATTTATCATCTTGTGGCATTAATTTCTGTCTAAGTAATACAAGTATATACAGAACTAATGTGTTCTAGCACAAAAGGTAAATAACCTACTAGTCAATTTACTGGTGGAGCATGTTGTAACATTTCATAATGTAAACATAGTTAAGAATAAATAGTGTAAAGTACTATAAACATAATATACTGATAATGAAACAGAGTTGTATATGTTGTGTTGGCAATATTAATGCACAAATATTAGTATTTTAGCCTAGTGAAATATGTGAGAAGATTTTATTCTAATAAATTTCAATAGATTAAAGTACACAAATATTCGTACGTTATTCGTTGCATACCCACACGTCTCTAATACAAAAGTCGGTTCTGTTGCAAGACAATGAGCGCACACAAGTTCAGAGACAATTTAGACAGCAACTACAAGTTGCACCGATACCCTGTCTTTGTGGGCCGCCGTTTGAAATGCTTCGTTAAAATTACTGTTAGCTCCATCGCTTAGAGCTTCTGATAATATCTCCAGACCGACGGAAAATTACGGATAGAAAATAATTTTAATTTTACTTTAAATAAAGAAGAAAATTATCAAAATATTCAAGAAAATAAAAGTTGAACATAACAGGTTTGATAAAATAACAATTTTCATTTTATAATCCTTTTCTTTAGAAGCCAGACTTTTATCGTGCATTTCCATAGTCTTTATACTGATTCATTATGCATATTTGAATTTTGATTACGTTTCGTTGCGTTTGTTAGTTTAGATTTGTACTATATAAACTTTGACAACGAACAACAGCCTAACATTTACAGAAACGGTTACGATAATAACTACATATGTATCAGAATACCGAATATAATCGTGGAAATTTTACGACGAGCCGTCGGCAAGGCCCTTCGTGACGGTGCCTCGTAAAAACGGCGTCTAATTGCGGACGTCCAGTCACAATCGCGATCGCTATCGACGCCATATATATTTCTCCGGGGATTTTTATTTTACTTATTACATTAAATTCTACGATTTCAAAGTCATATTTTATACAAACGAGGCTTAGATAAAGGATATTGATCGTGCCCGGAGTCCATCTTACTTTAGCGTTACAAAAAATCGATCAATCAATCGATCGATTAATTCGCTTGACCTTATCATTCGATTCCAATTTATCAAGAGTATATTAAGCTGACTTATACGATACGTAACATTAAAATTAAAAATCCAAGGTATGTTATAAAGAACATGAACTTCTGTTTTGCACAGTTGATAGTCTCGATCTATTTGTTACTACTAAGAAGTAACTACCCTTAAATGAGTTAGAGTTTCACGGTGTCTTAAGATGGCAAACGCACGTTCCTTAAATCTCTTCTATCTCTCGAGTTCTCTGTGTATGATACATCAATATATACGAGTTCCTACAATCTCTTCTTAATGTCTCCATTATAACTGTTTACGAATATTGACGCAATGATATCACCCTTGCGCGTGGCCTGTTCACCCTCGATACCAACAGGATTGAAGTTCATTGAACTGTGGGGTATGTGTGCGATTTATCGGAGGGGCGACGGTAAATGGAATGATGATATTGTATGTGTTTTTAGCACTTGTCACCTATCTAATTTTGAAACATTAAATTATAATTAAAGGGAACTTTGCATTTATAGATTATATAAAAATATGCCGATATCCATTATACTAATCAGAATAGATAAGCGGATAGCCCTTTGGTAACTTGACGGAAAACCACTAAAATAATTCATATAAGTTTTAAAGAAAAATGAGGTTAAGAATATCCAATGTTTAATCTTTGAATTCTGAACGTCTTAATAAATAATATTTGGTTTAAAATATCAATTAAATCAATACAAAACTAAAATGTTCATTACTTATCAGCTTTCGAAACTATCAAACATAACTTCAATAAAATTTGTTAACAATATTAAAGCGTAGCGTTAGGAAAATATTGTTTTGCTTCTATATTAATCTAAATAGTGTCATTGGTATAAACTATTTAATAAAAATAAAAATTTATTCATTAACTTCTGAAATGTATTAACAATAATAATATGAATTTTGTATATTAAATACAAATCAATAAAAGGTATTTATCTGAATAAAGGTTGTAAAGCAGCCTAAGTTCAGTGGCAACATTTTATCCCCCAAACGTAGCCAGACCACAGGACATCCAGCCGTCGCAGACGTGTGCTATAGAGACCGCATTGAAGCAAACGCAATGTGGCTTGTATTCAGGCCAAACGGAACGACAGCTTACGTCCGCCCGATACAATCTGAACGAGCTTCCAAATTCCGTCTGATAATAGCAATGGATTCAACAAACACAAAGTGGTTATACATTTCTCTGACAATAGTTACTGACGAAGCTTTTTTGTACCAGGCTGACAGACAATGAGGATAATTTTATTTAATATTTAAAATTGTAATAACGTTCCACTGTGACCTTCTGTAACCTAAACAGCTTGAAATGTTCCGAAAAGTGAGGTGTCTTTAAATTCCTATTTAAATTCAGTCTCATAGGTGATTTGATAAAGTGATGTTCAAAGTAATACTAAAGTGGTAACCCATATATATTTGTCTACATGATGACACTTTGTTCGCTTCGTTCGCATTATCATTTGATTCGATTAGCCTGATCAAATAACAGCTAATATTTTACTGTTAATTTTTTTTTCTTTCCACTACCCATAAGGACAAGTGAAAATCTACATGACTTATGACGACTTTATCTGTACCTAATCGAATGTCAGAAAATACTGTAGTAACACATTCAGCAAAATAAAATCAATCAAAGAACAAAAGCACAATGTTTGCTAGAGCTGAAAGAACATTCGAGAGTTTACCTTGTGAGGGAGTTCGTAAACATAGCCACGTATTACATATACATATAATAGGAGTGTGTGTGTGTGTGTATGAAGGCGAATTCATCGGGCAGTCCTCGCTGTATTTAAAAGTTAGGAAAAATGACGGATATGTGCGTAGTGGAACAGGGATGGAATAAAGCATTCTATTAGTATATTTAATTATTAAATTGTTCACTTAATAATTTCATTGTCACTGCAATGAAGTAGGACTATGTTATTATATATTACGTTTTCATATGTTGATGAATTTTGTATATATGTATATTTATGTATATTATTTTTATTTCTCTTTGTAAAATTAATTTTGTCGTTACCTTTAAATAATAATAAAAATTTAAATATTGCTGTTTAATGGAATGGATATTATTGTTAAGATCACACATTGATCGTATTTCATCTATTCATCAATTCACTTCATACCTGATATTGTTCGATGTTTCTTTCGCGATTTTTTTTTTGTCCAATGACATCTGCACGGATTCTCTTAACGTTTGCCAAACTTCGAGGGCTCACAGAAGGGCGTACTCGAGTGAGCCCCCAACTCGAGATATTGATTTCCCTTACATTCCACAACTTCACGCGCGAGCCACGACGCCCTAATATATAACCTTTCCTTGACCAAAACAAAAAAAGTATACGGAGAACTATTCCACAACTAGAAGATAAATAATTTAATACATTATTTAGTTTTAAAGATAAATTGAAATAGGAGAGAAGTCAACCACTATATAATATTCTTTTTCACCTATACGTAGACAAAATGTAGTCGATATTTTAAAATGAATATAAGAGAAAATAATATTATAACTTGTTTAGAAAGAAAGTATGTTGTGCTTCATCATAGAATACAGTTATTATAGAGGTATATTTTGTAAGCAAATGCGCATCGTGTATGTAGAGGTTTTTGACTAAATAACGCCTTAAACCGTTTAGATATTCAAATACCTGAGGAGCTCCTGATCTCCATATTGTCGACGTGCCAATATTAATATATTGTTAATACGATAACTTCATATCTTCAATATTGTATTAAAAGTCGTAATTTTTGAGCTGAACATAAGTTTATGAACCAAAATATCAGCATTGGCTAATTACGATCTAGTTAGTGGTAAAATGTTATTATGTAAACATTTTTTAAAAAAATGATAAAAAAAATTAAATAGACGATACAGCTTCTCTGATTGATACTTTTAGGAGGCGTTAGAATTAAAGTATATTTAAGATTGTTGAAAATAAGTTTAACTAAGAATTAGCGCAATTAATACCTCATTTTATAGACAGTGTTACATGAAAAAAAATGTGAAATATATTTTGGTTATGTCATGGGAATCTAAAAAGAAAAAACTACTACAAGCTTAATATTATATTCATTAAAAAAAAATATTTTGCTTAATAGTCTTTAATTTTATATAACATGTACAAGGAAGATGGGTTACGGGTTTAATTTTTTTTAAATAATAATAACTTTCTCGTCTTAAAATGATCTTTGTTATGTAAAAACACGTTGTTATGCACAAGAATTTGTTGTTAACCCCTGAAAAGATAACAAAGGAAACGTTTTCGCGAAACTGTCAGACTTGTTCCTATCTCGTTCCCGGAGGAAATCTTTGGAAACTAGAAAAATATGAAGACATGTTTACACTTCCGTGTTTGTGATGTGTCTAGGAAGTACGCTAATACTATTTGTATATGTATTTGATTTTTCTTTTATAACAATAAATAACAATTTGGACAACAGTAAAGACCGGTTTCTGAAGAAGAAAAAAACAAACAACAAAATAAAGTAATAGATTCAAAAACCAATAAGCTCGACTGACTTCCGAGTTGAATGACATCTCACGCTTCAAAAACGCTGAAGCTGTTTCGGCTACAGGTCATAATAAGACATACATACATACTGCGTATTATTCACATTATTAATGCGTTGCAATAGCTGGTAAACCAGACAATGTACACAATAAATAATTTATCTGCTAGTACATAACATAAACTTCTCTGAATAAATTCATGTCACTCTTGAGAGATGCACACAAGACGCTGTCGTGTTTTTTACACATATCCGAAAAATCATATTTCAACATGACATTATCATACAAAAACTCCTCTGGTTACCAACTCACGTAGCAAATGGACATGGCCCGGCGGTATAAAGTGTATGGGTAATGTCGGATAGCCCTCGGGCGAGCTACAAGTTCTAGGAACTTGTACATTTACAAGGCTCCATTACCAGGCTGTGCTCGCTCTGTCCTCAGGCGGAACAGTTTTCTCGTGACCAAATTTTCTCAGTTTTCTTCCTAACTAAAAAAATTGTTTTAATATACATCGTACAATCTTATACAATTCCACTTTAAATAAATATATTTCGCTTAGAGATTCATTTGTTTCATAAAAACAAATATGTAAGGGTGTCACTGATAATTGATATATTAAAAAAGTTGAATAAAAACATGCATTGAAACTACACGAACTTTTCATACTTCCAAACATCAATAATTACGCTTCTTCTTTTTAAGGTAAACCTTAAATTACTTGAAACAATGCGGCTTATTACATTTTATTGGCTTCTATATCACGGGAGCACTCAGTCAAGCCGTAAATTCCACGAATTCTATCCCCAATTCCGCACAGTCATCGCCGGGTCTCGCATAAACACTTTTGTGTGAATTCATCGATATCAAACGGCCGGTAATAAAGATAGATTAATGGCCGCCCTTCGAGCTCTGAGTACGGAGTTGCCAATGACGGGAGAGTAGATAGTACGATCTGCAAAACAGACGCCCCTGTAACTACATATATTGATTCGAAAGTAATCAGAATTTTTTTGTAAACTTTTAGATATCACTGCTACTTTTAAACGAGCGTGTCTACGTTTAAGTAATGTTATCTCCTAGTATAAACGTCCTCTTTATATACTTCCAATTAAAATGTAATATCTGAACGGCAACATAACTTGAAAGGAAGTGAATATTGTGACAAGTCATAACTGTAGTCATAACTGCTTCAAAAGTTATAAGGATTATAGTTACTCTACGGTTATAGATTACCTGCATGATTAAAGTTTTTCAAATTAAAATCTCATCGTAGCTTTGTTGTAGCGTAGTTATAGTGTATTATGATACTACACGAACACATAATTGTAGTATAAACGTGTTCAAATTTTGTATTCATGGTTTCATCCCAAAGTAAAAATAGGATTAATTTTGCTACCCCTACACTAGCATGAGCATAAGAGGTACAACCTAACTAACTAAACTTGAAATAAAATCTCAAATGTATATATAATAAAATGTATTTATTGTTATACTAGCTGTTGCCCGCGACATCGTCCGCTTGGAATTCTGGATATATCTGAGTACAAAACGTTCCGCGGCAACGGCACATTTTTCCAGGATAAAAACCTAAGTGATGTTCCAGACTATAATCTATCTCTGTGCCAAATTTCTATCAGATCTGTTCAGATGGTGTGGAGTTACCTGATAACAAACATACATCCAAAGATTCGCTTTTCTAATATAATGAATTTTTTACTCTCCGTATTTTTTTTTTTTCGTAATAAATACGATACTACTATATCCTTCCCAATACCTTAAAGAATAAGTGTACAAAGTTTAATGATGATCGGTTAAGTAGGTTTTACTATTAAATACTATTTAATTATGTCATATTATTAATTATACTATTAATTACTATTTTATAATTTCATACTAAATACCATATATAAGTATATATATTCCCAAGGAGGGTTGGCGTCAGGCAGGCGGCCGGCCGTAAAACAATAGTCAAAACCAATTACAGTATGGACTACAGTAGAGCCCAGGATATATGGAAGAGTAGTATATACTGTGCCGACCTTACGCAAGTGGGAAAAAGGCAGGGATATGACGGTTAAGTAGGTTTTACGAAACCCACCTCCCTTTACCCCTTCAACCTCGTTTTTGACAATATAATGTAGCATATTTCCTTTCCTAAGGTCAAATCTACCGTTTTACCAAAATTCCTCTAAATCGGTATAGTAATTGAGGCGTAAAAGCGCAACAAGCAGACAGACAGACGGAGCTACTTTCGTATTTATAATATTTCGTATTTAAGGAGCCCGTAAAGAAATTTAATTTTCAGTTCAATTACGACCAAAATGTCACCTAAAATCTTAGGAGGCCCTTAAAAGATATGGATTGATATTTGACCTTTTAGAGCAAAGAGACGGTGCATATGTTGCATTATTATACAGTTGATTAAATAACTAATCAAATTTTACTTAAATCGCTACATACGTATTTTAGTGAGACGAAATTTTTTTACGCAATATATGACAGACTTCTTAAAAATTAACATTATCCAAGGATACTTTATTATTTTTGAGGAGTAGAAAAGAACACATTTCGAAAATTCTGATAACAGGTGTGAATATTAATTTTGAAATTTACCAAATCCTATTTTTTTATTATTTTATGCCATCTAACCTAACGAAGCAACATTGTAAAAATTTTCAGAGCAAATTTTTTCGCCCGCTTTGTGATAAGCACGAAATCGCGTCAACCGAAACGACCAGCCTAAGTAGAACCATGATCAGCCCATTAGACAAAATAGATTGAAGGTCAAGTTACATTGGCAATGTTAAAATGTCTATTTTTAACTTTGTATTATCTTCGAAGCATCATCATTTTATAGAATATCATATATAGTAAACTTAAGTTTCATTCCAATCAACTAAACATTCAATTTATAGCATTTTCGAGAAATGTTTAACGTAATGCTTTAAAATTATGTAACTTTTTCATTTATGCACTAATTTAGAGGAAACAAACACTAACTCTTACGACAGGAGCTAATTCGCCAGTCTTTTTAGAGATTAGCGCGCACAAACTTACAGACAAACAGACAAAAATTGTAAGAATCGTTGTTTTGAGTTCTATAGCATTGGTAAATGCTATAATAGTTTAGCTAATTTATTTTCCATGTACAGACACCGATCAGTTACGATTTTATTATATGTATAGATGTATTGTCCTGGTGTACGGCTGTGTGACACTGAATATCTCCTAAGCGGGTGAAAAAGTAGATACACACAGCAGTCTGCATATATCTACTGTATCTATGTTGTTCTATGGTATGTTATGTAGATACAAAATTAAACCCAGCAACGGATTCTTTTTTCATGTTTTTAAGAATTTTCGTCAATTGATTCTTGAACATTGAAAAAATGTTTTCTTAATCTATAAATGTAAATAGCATTAAATATTTAGGTCAATTAGTTTGCGAACATAATAAATAAATACTTACGTTCATACATACATATCCGTAACATATATAATATCCTTCGTAATGAAACTTAACTGCAAAATGTCTCAATGTGCTACCACACAGATCGTGATCCCGATAACGACCGAACTATCCCGACCGTATCCTTGACCCGTTCCCTGAAGAGCCTCCGCCGAATGTTCCTTAAAGTTATAACTGTCCCGGCCCGCGGCAAATCTAGAGAAAGGACCTAGGACATCCACAGCGGGACATTAAATTGTAGTTATACTTTAACCTCGCTGATACAATGTTCTGAATATATTCCTCTAAATAGATCTTCAAGAGAAAACCTGTTTTATTTGTTTGTTCCAGATAAACGCAAAAACTACTAAACCGATTTAAGAATTTTTTGCCAATAGAAAATTTAAATATTAGCGAGTAATGTAGGCTATATATTTGAAGGACTGACGGTAATGTAATGTTTTATAGTGACCTCCTGTAGCCTAAGCGGAATGAACAATATTGAATAGGGAGGTGTCATTTAATTTATATTTTTCACCGAAGTTTCATAAGGATGTAGTCAGCCGGGCATAAAGAGAAAATCTTTTCTTCAGTTTTTATTGAAATCCATGCGGACGTAGTCGCGGGTAACAGTGAGTATTAAATAAAATTAATTCAAGATCTCGCTCCCATACATATGTCTGCTAATCCTGCTATGTCTTCACAGCTTAGTTTTTCCATTTCCGTTTGCCAAATTATAAATCGCTGTAATAAAAATAACATGTCTACAAAAACAACTTTAAATCAATATCTTAATAAAAAGCAGAGTATGAAGACAGGATAAAATTTAATACACTCTCTACCGAATACTCAAGTTTCTCACAGCGTAGATGATATCTGAAGGAGGCTTGATTTATTTCGTAACTACGAAAACATAAGTGTACACTTAACTTGACAGCAAAAGATTTATAACAAGATTTTTTCCTTGTGAAAAACAAAACGTATGTGCTGTTTTAATCGCCAGCTAAAATCTTAAAGTTTTCTGCTCCTCTGTTATAATTAGTATATCATTTAATGCAACAGCTATATATATATATATATATATATATATATA
>DWLR01006056.1:0-10390 GCA_018246295.1 Papilio alexanor hazarajatica
TACCTCATGAATTGAGTGAATCGAACTTGCAAACACGCGTCGACTGCTGTGTTACTTTGCTCAACCGACACAATAATTAAGGGATTTTAAATAGAATCATTACTTGTGATGAAAAGTGGATACTGTACGATAATCGGAAGTGCTCGTCGCAATGGCTGAACCCTGGAGATCCAGCCAAATCCTGCCCTAAACGAAAATTTACTCAGAAAAAGTTTCTTGTGAGTGTTTTACTTGAACTTTTTAAAATCCCACAACTTCTTGAAATTGTCATCAGAATTGCGGTGGATTACCAGGACATCATAAAACTCGAATAGTATAATGTTTGTAAATGTACAATTTCAGTTATTTATACGTTACACTTATACGTTTAGTCTGATGTTTTGAGCGTGAGTGAGTTAGGAGTCGCAGTCTCGATCTACTTCTCAATGCTTTATGATTTCTTTTCTATATATTCTATTTCTAACTTTACTATAGAATTACGTACTCTACCAGCGTCACCGTAACTTTTCTGATTGCGCTGCTGTTGATGAATTGTGATCATTTAACATCCCATAAACACATGGCTAACGCAATTTGAGATATTACATTAATGTGTCACTCGAAGATGTCAAACTAAACGCATCACCGTAAAACTCTGTTATTTATACCGAATTCAAAAAATGGAGAACCTTCTCAATTGTATTTTATTTATTTGTTACCATAGAACTTCGTCGTTTATGAATCGATTTTTATTGGAAAGGAGCCATTGTGAATGGGTCCCATTTAATTTTTAATGACACTGAACCTTGGGTCTCGAAGATATATCATAAATTTACGGTAGACTTACGATAAGCCCCTTTTCGGTTTAATGGTTTAATACTTTATACTGAGAAAACTTCTTAAAACCTAAAAAGTTTTCTTTCTTTTTTTTCTCCTTGTTATTTTATACTATTTTTGATAATAGATTAATATGTTTTTTTTTTTAATTTAATTCCGTGTCTATCAACTTCGATAAATTTAAAAGTGTTATCTGGGTTAGAAAGTTGTTATTGACAATATTACCATGGCAATCGATGTTGTAATTAAGGTTTATTGAATTGAATATCGCTATAAAAGCGACAAAATATATAAATTTGAAGTTGGTTTTGTTTTTCGTAAAAACGTTAAAAGATTATAACGCTACCGCAAAATCATCGTATCGGCGACTTATTGTCAAACCTATATATGACACGATTGAATAGCAAAATCTTAAAAGTTACTAAACCGTTGTGAACACAATCAGGGGACTTTCGCTTTTAAATATCTCTGTGATTTGTTTCAAGCGACACTGTACGATGTATGATGTATAATGTAAATAAGCCATGTGGTGTGGTTAACAAAGCCTTTAGGTAAGTGTATTTTCTACTGTATTTTCAATTCAGTTCAGTTCAAACTTGGAAAAGTGTTTCAATGGCCGTATCAAACACAAGCTGCACACGTCGAAAACAATACATACGACAAGTTTGTATCAGTTAATACTTACGAGTTGTTAGAGTTGTAGTTGAGTTTACTAAACGACTAGCTGTTTGTGCCTGGCATTGCTCGTGAGAATTTTATTATAAAATATATTTAGTAAATCCCCATCAAAATTAACGAAAACACGACAAGCATTCGTTACGTATTTTGTTACATTTGTCAGTTGCACTGCACACCGTGTGACCGAACTTTTAAGACCAAGTTTGGGTTCGCCAGCCATCTCCGCTCGCAACGTCAAAGTTAAAGTTAGCCAGGTTCGTCGTTGACGGACACGTCATGGAGGCCGTCGTCGTCGTCGTCTGTTATATTAATTTATAACTAGATGGCGCTGTCCTCAATTTTAAAAGATACGATGATAATGATTCTGGCCAGAGCTAAGGCATGAAAAATATATTTTCATCGGTTCTTGATAAATATGCGAAGTTTCAAATTTATTAAGTTTAAAGTAAAATAAAATTAAGCTGACATGAGTCGCACGCAAACGCAAATAGAGTTATCTCCTTACCCTTTTCTCACAATATGTACCAACCCTCTTCAGGAATGATTACTATTTAAATTTATTTCTGTTGCAAAAAAAATTATAAAAATCTTTTCATAATTATCTAGTCTGACTTCAAGAAACTCTTTGTAAAATTAGCATAGAAAAAAAAAGGCAAACCATCCCCTTTAACAATGAATTTTAAAGGAAGTGGTATAATTGAAATAACAGAATGGAGTATCAACTGAAACGAATGATCATTAAAATGCTTCGAGTAACGGAATATAGATGCAGCAAAAGTGTAAGAGACATTTACCAAAGGAAATGTCGTTCTATTCAACTTTATAAAATGCCATTAACTTTAAGAGTTTGGAAAGACTTTTTGAATACAGCTCAGTCGTTTTGGTTATTTGAGTTTATTTTAAGAAATGTATGTATATTATTTTGTTTTCATTTATTTGAACAATATGTTTCTATTAACTGTCGCATCTTAGCGTTAGTATACTTACGCTCGGTTTATGAAAAAAAAAACATGTTAAAATGTTATTCAACTAACGCTTATCAATTTAAGTCCGTTCGGATACAGATGAAAAAAAAATCGAGGCCAGAATATTGACTGTTGACATTTTTTTAGCCAGAATATTGGCTGTTGACATTTTTTTTATCTAGGTCCAAAAAAAAACAAAAGCTTTCACACGTATGAAAATAAAGCTAGTCATATGAAAATAATATTTAAGTTAATATGTTGGTATATTTAACAAAATATACCGAACCGAATTCGTAACCGGATCAGAGTCCGTAACCGGGCCGCGGTCCAGACCATTTTAGAATATTCCGGCCTCATCGGTCGTCCGTTCTATGAATCAGTACATTGCAGCTTAAAATTTGGCAATTTTAAGGGCACATATAGTATGAATAAATATCACACGGAAATTATTCACACCTTTGGATATTAAAAATTTACATTCATACGAAATATTCCGAGGAGGATAAGAGGGCTATTGGAAACGGGCATGTGGCCAACAGCTGAGACATTCCGAATGTCTAGACAAACCAGACAGTTGAAATAATAAACAGTTTTATAGTTAGCACCGTCCTTAACATAATTTTAATGTCTGCTAACAGATGAGCGATTCTGAAGACATCTAAAGATTTTAGCATTAATAAAAAATTAGATTACTGTCCCCAATTATATATGTCCAATATGTCATTTTTCGGTTTATCTTCGGAACCCAAATTTCAATGCCATTAAAAATTAAACTAGTCCCACATGCGATTGCCTCTATTTCCAACAATAAAATAAATAAATCCGGATCATAAATGTCGAAGTTCTGACGTGACAAATATAAAAAATACAATCGAATTGTGAACCTCCTCTTTTTTTTTGAATCTGTTAACAAATAGTTTCTAATACCATCGTCTAGTTAATGTTTCATTTATTAATCGGCGTACGCCTCATATAATGCGTTCACAAACGCCGCCTAAGCACAAAGTAAACCTTCATTATAGTTTCAGTTACCGCTTCACTCGAGCTATTAACTGTACTGTATCTAGCTAAAGTAGATTAGCCGGGATTCCCCTTTAATCCTGACTGCAAATATACTTTAACGTCCACGTTAAACTTTTTATCGAAACATTGATATCATTAGGATACAGTTGCTAGGTGTGTTAATGATCCATCATCAAAATACATCAACCACAATATAAAAATCGTGCTTCATTAAAATGTTTCAGCAGTATTTCTCCATTTTCGCTCTTTTGACACTAAATGAAGCGTATTAGAAATTATAGTCTTCAATGTCTAAAACTCTTCCACCTAGATCATAAATGAAATTTTGTAAATTTAAAGATCCCTACTAATGTTATTAATGCGAAAGTAACTTTGTCTGTCTATTACGATTTCAAGACTAAACCATTTCACCGACTGTGACGAAATTTGTTACAAATATAGATTAAATCATCAAAAAGGACATAGGCTACTATTTATCGCGAAGAAGAGGCTGGAAGGAGTTGAAATAGGGCATGAAAGTTTGGATGGATATTCGTTACTGTCGAAAATAAAACCATAAAAATATGTTTAGGCAGTTGATTAGAAATGAATAAATATTTGTTTTAGTACTTTTGTAATTTCTATCTGTGAACGGATGAAAAGGGGGACTAAAGTTCGTATGGAAATTGAAACAAAGTAACCATTTCGCGCCTAACCCCGCCACCGATTTAGATAAAATTTGATACAAAAATAGGCTAGACCTTGGGAATTGACTCAAGTTACCTTTTTTGAAAAGAAAAAAAAAAGACATGAAGATGTTGAAATAAGGCATGAAACTTTGTATGGAAACTTTGTATTTAGGCACTCGATATGAAGCGAATAAAAATTTGTTCTAGAGTTTTTGAAATTTCGAATTTTAAATTTTTCGAAAATTTAATATTTGCTATACGCATATATATATATATATATCGGAAAAATGTGTATTATTAGGATCAGTAAAAATGCTTTTATATTTCAACAACCTAAACCTTCACCATTGCCATCTTTTTCTAAAATGAAAGAAAATTGCAATAATGTAAAGAAATCTAACCCGCGATTTATTTACACTATAGCAAAGGATGTCAAAACAATAAACGTATTTTATAAAAACGTATTACAATAAGCTTGTGTTTCTTCTTAGTATATTAATAATAATTCTTAATACAATCTTAATAAAATGCACTATAATTCAATTTATAACAGTTAAGAAGTTCTTGTATTGAATGTGGTGTCGAAGTTTTTAAGTAGTAGACATTATTGTAAGTAACATTTATGAACATACGAGACAACTGACTCGGCAAAAGGAATTTACAAATGAAGGTAAGACATTAGATATTCCATAGACTTAGAACTAACATCTAAAATTTGAAGTAGAATTCCTTTTAATATAGTAAATGTAAATAGCAGTAATTACATTTAGACAATAAAAACGTTTAACATTTTAATTTCAAGCTCATCTAAATGTAAAACTAATACTAGATACACATTTTAGTGTTTCTAAAATCCATCTGAAACAATCGGAAAAATAGCCGTACGTTTTTAGCTTTTAATTGATTGAAAAAGTAAGAAAATACAGGAGCTTTGGTATTTGACCATTTTATGTATCAATTCAATCTTTTTTTTTATTAAATTGCATTTTCATTTTATTCAAATGACACAGTAGTAAAAAATCGAAAGGCATACCATAATCTTCAGTTTAAGTAGAAATATTTATGGGTCACTTATTAAAAGTACTGGAGTCTCGTTTTCCATTTAATAATAAAAATCCTATATTTACTTTTTACATTTTTTTTTTACAGTTAGATGTTAGAATTGGCATAAATATGAAAGAAATGCTTCATAAATCATCGAATCAGTTGCCATCAATTCTTAACCCATTCGTTACAACAGGCATGTCTGTGACATCGACATTACGGTCTTCAAGATTAATGACGCAGATTACCCTGTTCTAAAATTCGGCGCCCACCCTGACTGAAACGTTTCATCTATCATCCCTTCTCTTAAACTGGCGATTGAGAGTTGGGCTAACTGTAAAATTATATTAATAGAAATTCTAACAATCGCAATTTAATTGACTAAACTATTCGAAAATTCTAAGTCTGAAAATATCTGATAGATGTTTTCCTTTCATTCATTTAACTGAATCGCTTTAATAGAAAATAGAAAAAAGTAGTGTACGCTCGATAATTATTCGTGAAATTTATTTATTACAATCTAAATTTAAGTACCGTTAGATTGACGTAAAGTTGTCCGGTAAACAAAGTCCGATTAACTGTACCCTTATGATATCCACCTCAGCCTATAATCGTTCACCGCTGGATTTAGACCTCCCCCATTGATCGCATCATTGAGGTAAATGTGCCATAATCGCCACGCTTGGCAGGCGGGTTGGCGGTCGCAGTATGTTCCACCGTACTAAGAAAAGGACGCTGCTGCCCGTCCTCCGGTGGTCTTTACATTCGGACTCAAAACAAACAGACGTGTTCATGCACACAAATGTTTGTCCTGTGTGAGAATCGAACCCACGACCTGCGGCATAAAATGTGCTTGCCAACTGCGCCAACTGGTCCGTCATTTTTAGTTAACTTTATGTATTAAAGTTGGCGAAAAAGTAAAAATATGAGTGCGTTGAAATATTTCACTTTAAATCAAACATGGGACATTTTAAAGTGAAATATACATCGATGCACTCCACCGTAAAATATAATATATGAAACTTATCAATTCAACGGAAACGCTTCTGTCGCTTGAACTGAGTATCGCGCCGCCCAGGCGCGACGGCGGTCGCTATTTATTTATTAAATTATTATTATTTTTTATACTGTCTATTCGTATAACACTATAAAGTGTCTTTATGAATTTTGAACAAGTTATATTTATTATAGATTTTTTTATGTAAATGCACGATAACATTAAAACTAGCGAATAGACTTGTAGGCTACTCACTAATATATATGAAAACATTTCATTACTATTTACTTTATATTCAGGTTCTCATTTATAAACTAATAAAGATCGTAATCTTTGTATTTAATTTATTTACAATATTAAGTGAACTGCACTGTACAATTTTTAGCACACACCCTTTCGTCCGACCGTGATACGAAGACCATGTTTTCCCCCGCGCGTCTCGCCCCCCGCTTCCCACGCTGTAGTCTAATGCGTCATTAACATCCTGCCCCCCCGTGGAAGCTGAGTTTCCAAGGAGCTCATGGGAATCTTCTATAAGCAGAACGCAAATCCTTGTCAACGCTCTTTTAATGATGCCCTTGGACGTAGCGATGTCCATGACTCTGCAGACTCCATCAGGTCCAATGATAATTTATTGATGCGTCCCAGGATCCATTTCATCGGCGGTAGTTGATCATCCTTAACGACGACCATGTCTCCAATTTTTATATTTCCTCCACTAGATTGATGCCATTTTACCCTCTCTTGAAGCTCGGAAAGAAATTCTGTTGACCAGCGTGTCCGCAAATGTTGTCTCATGCGCTCCAACTGCTGGTATCGATTGATGGAGATCTTGGTTGTTGTAGGAGATGGAATAGATGACAAAGGATGCCCGATGAGGAAATGCCCGGGTGTTAGAGGAGTGAAATCGGAAGGATCCGCTGACAAAGGTGTCAACGGCCGCGAGTTTAAGATTGCCTCGATTTGCGTAAAAAGAATAGTTAGTTCTTCGAATGTTAAACTTGTATTTCCTGCTACGCATTTCAAATGAAATTTCGCCGCCTTTACGCCTGCCTCCCAGATGCCACCAAAATGGGGTGCATAAGCGGGACTAAATTTAAAGTCTATGCCCTTACAAACACCAAAATCCGTGACAGACTTATTAGCTGCTTTAAGCATTCTGCCTAACTCGTTATTCGCCCCTAGAAAATTTTTACCATTGTCGCAATGTATTGTACGTGGTTTACCGCGTCTAGATATAAATCGGCGTAAACATAAAATGAATGTGTTAGTACTCAACTCACTCACAACTTCTAAATGCAGTGCTTTCGTGGCAAAAAAAAATACATAGATAACATTTACTTATTTTTGCTCCACGACCCTTGCGACTAGAAATTAGAAAGGGACCAGCGAAATCAGTGCCACAAGTCTCAAACGGAGGAGCTGGATTGACTCGCGAGATAGGTAAGTTACCCATTATTGGTTGTGAATTTTTTCCTTTTAATTTTGTACACTGTACGCAATTATGTATAGTTTGTGTAGCTAGAACTCTGCCCCCAATGGGCCAAAAGTCTTCACGATTTAAAGACAATAATTGCGTGGGACCACAGTGTAAAAGACGCACGTGTTCTTGTTTAAATAAAAGTTTTGTAAATGGATGCTTGGAATCAATAATAATTTGATGTTTTTTTATTATAGGGAACAAGTGCCTTTTGAAGGCGACACGTAAGATCTTGCCGTTATTTAGAAACGGATTTAACGATAAAAGTCTCGACTTACAATTCAAATATCCCATTTTATCTAATGAATAAATTTCTTGTTTAAAAGATTCCTTTTGTGAAATTTAACTAAAGTAGAAAATGACTTCATTAGTTCCTGAATTGTTTTGAAGGTGAATAATTTACCTTTCAATTTATTTGTTTACTTAGAATTTTCTATAAACCGCAGAACGTACGCTAAAATTCTTTGCAAAATGCATATAAAAGTTCGAACAAGTAAGAAACAGGTATAAATTAAGTTTCTCATCGCTCTGTATATTTAAACTTACCTTTATTTCAGGTAGAGTCGTAGGAACTACATTGTACACTGGCCATTCTTCCTCTGGCCGTGCTAAAAAAGGAGCACCTTGCCACCACAATTTATTTTGTTTTAAGTGCTGCGGTTTTACTCCTCGAGACGCGAGGTCAGCTGGATTGTCCTTCGTCGCCATATCGCCACACGTGGTTTGAAGTATGCTCGCGAATTTCTTCAATTCGGTTGCATACAAACGTTTTTAAAGTTTTGGTCTCCGAATTGATCCAACCCAAAACTATCATGGAGTCAGTCCATAGAACGCAACGAGAAATATAGAATTTTTTAAGACGTAATGACTTCACAACTTTAGTAACCAGTCGTGCACCTAATAAAGCGCCCATTAACTCCAGCCGGGGTTTCGTCATTTCTGGCTTCAATGGAGCTACCTTTATTTTAGCACAAAAAAGATGGACTGTAACCTTTCCTACCTTATTACCAGACTTAAGATACAAACACGCAGCGTAAGCCATATGCGAGGCATCCGTAAAGCAATATAGTTCAACATTGCTTGAAGCTTCACAAACAACGTGCCTAGGGACCTCAAAATGGGATAACAAGTGCAAATTAGTTAAAAATTCTCGCCAATCAGTTATGATTTTATCAGGAATAGGATCGTCCCAGGCATTCTTAAGAAACCATAATCTTTGCAGTAATATTTTGGGAATTATAGTAATATGGCTGACAACAGACCAAGAGGATCAAATAATTTTGATGATGTCGAAAGAATATTCCTTTTAGTAACCTTTGGATCAGCTTCAAGTATAACAGAAATATAATCGCAGAGTATCAGTCTGAGGCGATCATTTTAACCCTAAAACCGTAGATTCCTTACAGAAGTCCTTACTTTGATCGGTTATAGGAATATTATCAAAAATAACCAGGTACATTCGTACGGAACTTTCGCAACGGCAAACAAGCTTATAAATAGATAATTTACAAATATAGCTAGATAATTTACAAATTACTTCTTTTAAATTATACTGTAATTATTTCTTACAATTAGATCCTGTATTTAAATCGTCCACGTAGAAATCGTGTTGAATAACATTTGCAACATCTGGTTTATCTTTACATTCTTCAGACAACTGTAATAAACATCGCGTACTTAAAAAGGGAACCGAGGCTGTTCCATAAGTTACCGTGTTCAGCTGCAAAACCTTGAGTGGTTGAGCTTCATTATTCCTCCAAACTATTAACTGTAAATGGCGCTGTGAATCATCAACTTCGATTTGCCGGTACATTTTTTCGATGTCACCGGTCACGACAAACGCATTTTGACGAAAGCGCAGCAGAATTGAAAACAAATCATCCTGCACCACCGGCCCTACGAGCTGAATGTCGTTAAAGGATTTACCACTTGAAGTTTTACATGAGGCATCAAAAACTACGCGCAATTTTGTCGTCTCACTTTGAAAACGTATTACTGCATGATGTGGCAGATAATATCCAAAGTGAGAACGTTTGATGGGGTATAAATGGCCCAACTGTTCGTATTCTTCTATGGAGTTTTTATATTGTTCTTTTAAAACTGGAGATTTGTTAAGTTTTTTCTCCAAACTAAAAAATCTAAATTTAGCGGCATTGTAAGAGTCACCTAAAGCCTTTTCAGGGGACTCACTCAAAGGGATTTTGACTGAGAAACTGCCTTCTTTAGTACGTTTCATATTTTCTAAAAAAAATGACCTTCACAGAATTCTTCGATCTTGGTGAAATATTTTTATCAGATGAGGGTAGTTCTTCAATCTCCCAAAATTTAGAAAGCGAGTCCTCAATATGGTGTGAAAAGTGACAAGCTTTATTATGGGATTCCTGAAGAGTAGGCTTATTTCGCCCGAGTCTTATCTGATGACATATACGATCTCCCAGAAAACGTCCGCCCCCAATAACACGTGAATATCGGAGGGACTAAAGAAACTCGGGTCAGCTAGCTCAATGTCCGCAGGTAAATTTAACATCGATGTATTTATTTCAATACTTGGTAATTTAGAAGTAATTTGTGGTATTATTAGACAAGATACTGTTGTGTCAAAAGAATTAACTCGAGATTTTATTTTTAATTTACACTTCTGCGTAGTGGCACTTATATTATTATTAATGCCCAATATATTAATCGGAGCATTCTCAGAGACCGGTAAGTTAAATTTCTT
>DWLR01006057.1:0-10387 GCA_018246295.1 Papilio alexanor hazarajatica
GTATCTTTCTAAAGTAATTTTGCTCTACTTTTTGCTTGAGCGCTGGTTCCAAAACAAATAATTGTTCTAAATTAGACGACGGTTAGTATGACGATGACGCAATGGACCATTCAGAAAGGGTAAGTGCAAAAAGTCGAGTCGTAAAATATAATTGTGCTTAGAGATGCCTCAAGGGTTGTCAAAACACGACACAGGTAAAAACATAACTTTTTTACGTGTTTTTGTTAAAAAAAAAATCTCTTACGAACATTTGGGGGAAAGAACTCATTGTAATGTATAAAGCAAGTGTAATATTACAGTCTATATGTATTCAATTGATAATGGTTGCACGTTCTTTACCAACATGCAATATGTAGTCCTAACTAAATATCGGCTTGTAATAAAAAAAGGATGAAAATTTCAAATACGTAATTATAAAAACAATTGGTTTTCATTCTTATAGAATATAGCAGTGAAAATAAATACTCAAGTATTGGGTGTGGATTTATTAAACTAATAAAAAATACAGTAAGTTACAGCATATTTTAATTACATAGATAAGATATGTTTACTAAATAATTTCTTCATAACCCTGAAGCGAGACCATATAAGCGTGACTGCTTACTCTTATTTATAATTTCTGCTAAAACGGTGGACGTAAAAAAATTGTTACGTAAACAATTTTTTTGCGCATGAACTTTCTTCGAGCCTCATAAAGAAATCGTCAGCTAACAGTGACTGTCCATAGCTTTTGTACCAATAAAAGACGACATATTGTCCGTCCGTCACAGGACTACCGGCTAAGGGTTAAATTATGCAAATTGGTTAATAAGGTTTTCGCCCGTAGCCCGTGGTACAATAACAATTCTTCGAGGCGTGTCCAGAAGACGGTTGTTATTGTTTTTTTTTATGCTTTATTTCCACCTACAAAGATCCAAGTGGCTGTTTTAGCTTAACAATATGAAGCGTGAACTATTTACAAAAAAAAAAACATGAATAAATTATGATCTCACATATTTAGTCCCGTTAGTAAATGTATTTCAATTGCGCTACTTGGCCGTTTATTCTTTTTCATATTGTATTGTGAGAGTCGCAGCTAACATATAGATCGCTCAATCCTCTGTTTTCTCGCTCGTTATCGAATAACATATAGGCACTTTTTTATAATACTGTGTTGTACTACATGTCCTGCTTAGACGTTAAAGTTTTTCTTACCAATTATCTCGTACCAAAGATTTTTTATTTCTACTACGGCAGCAGATTCGCCATTTTATTTAAGAACAAAAAGTTTAAGACGACATAAATGTTCATTTTCGAAGGAAAAACCGCAAAAAATAAAATACGAAGTTTAACAAGTAAAGGAAAAATCATTATAATAATGTTTAAACGCTTTGTCATCGGCCTGGAACCTAAAGGTAATAAACCCCGAGACATACTGCGAGCGATCCCGTCGGAATAATCCAACTAAACGAGCCTCACTCATATACATGTCAAATTTTAATTGAATCCCCTGTTAAATATGTTTTTTAACGAGACCGAGCTATCTGTTGTACGTTATGCCGCGTGGACACGATCACCTGAACATTTTAATTGCGTACTCCCTGGTTTGTACCCACCCTAATTGTTGGAGCGATGAATTTCATACAAAATAAAGAAATATAAAAAAAAAATCATTAATAAATACATTAGTTCTAATTACGATTACTTGTCTTTACGTGTAAAATCGTATTTCATTAAACGTCGAATCTGATCAAATAAACTTTCTAAAATAATTATGAATAATCACTAAATAAATACTGTTATTGATTGATATGTATATATTATTTATATTATTACTTCAAGCAGAGAGTGTACTTCCTCCTTAAAGGCCGGCAACGCATCTGCAGTTCCTCTGGTGTTGCGGATGTCCATGGGCGTCGGTTCACTTAATGTTAGGCGACCAGCTGCTCGTTTGCCTCCCTTATTCTATAAAAAAAATCAATTAATATTAATCACGATCCACAAAAAATTTATTATAACAGTGTTATTGACAAGCAGTAGTTCTTTTTTGCTAGGAAAACAAGCAAAAAAAACCTTTCTGTTATTTCAATTGTAAGATAGACAGAGTATCAGCGTCGTTTCCCATTTTTCTTCTTTTGACTCTTATACATAAAACCAGTTACACAACATCTCTATTTCGCACGGAATGACGGTGACTGCCAACACCAAGTGAAGTCCGTTTGAAATATTTCGTGCCATTGTGTACCCCGGTTTATCTACTTCGAAATACTATACTTGCCTGTAGGTGTATAGTCTTTCATAAAATTTGTTCATATAAGTTTTTTTTTATAAAATATTAGCAGATTATTAAAATAATTTACTAACATTTCTTGTAACCATTCTAATTTAGCTTTAAACCTTGTGCCAGGACAAGATTCGTAACCACGAATTCACGATCGGTAGTCCGCACCCTCAGACATTAGGTATTTGCGTTTCAAAAAAGTAATCAAATGAAAACAAAAAGTAATCAATTTTAATCGTACATTCCATTACAAAATTATAAAATGAAATGTTAGCAGAATGAGTGATAAAAATAAAATAATTAATTAAGCGTGTACCAATATCCTCTGGAATGCACTTGCGTCGGCTGGACGACGAAATAGTAGCTATCGAGCGAAAAAACCACGCCAAATGACCGTGAGCGCATATCGAGAGATCGATACATATAATCGATACTTATAAATCGAGTCTGTTATGAGACGATAAAATCGGCCGGCGATCGCCCCCGGCTACCGGGCGTCGGCCTAAGCGGCGATTACTCGCCGCTCTTCTTATTGCCGCGCCGGCAACTCGATGCGAGATTATCGATAAAATAATTAAATGGTTACTCTCGAAATCGATTCTCGAGTGTTGTTATCGGGGACGTGTTATTTGTTCCCTTTTTCGGCTTCGCGGAGTAGTTGTCGGCTCCCGATCCTGTTTCGTGGTTTTCTCCTTGGGCTAACTTCGACCGAAGAAATTATAAATATCATAATTAAAAATAGCATTACACGGAACACTACTTTATTTTTTAAAATTGCATCAAGTGAACAAAGTACGTCTCAAAATCTAATTAGAAATAAACCAATTCAAAATCAATATAAGAAACCATAGAAATATAGTCGCATCGCTTAATATGATTTCGAGTATCGATTGGTTTATCGCATTTTACAGAGAATCTGCAAACACACGGAACATTCATACCTAAGCAATTCCTATTGTAAGTAAATCTATCTTTATATTAACTAAAAAAGAAAGGAAAGAACATATTTCTAATAAGAAGAAAGACAGAAGACTTATTACAATAGTGACATCTAGTGGGCAGTACTGCAATCAATTAATTTAGTTTCTAATAGCGCTAAATATATAGGTCCATAGTAGCTTCGTCGTGATACTCTCGACGGCGTAGTATCAAGCCCAAGGTTTTAATTTAACATCAGGTGAACTGCTTGCTCTTTTGTCTTCTTATTCTTTGAAAAAAAAAAAAACAAAACAAGTGATGAACGCTGTGTCATTTAAATAATTATAGTAATTTTATTATTCTTCATCCAAACATTATTTGTCAATTATTCAAGTTATTCCCAGGATATAATTATTTTGTTTTAGGTTTAATTATTTGGGATTATTAACGATGATTAAAATGAAGCGCCAATAGCCTAAAGGTTAAGGGTACGGACTACAGATGGTGAGGTCGTAGGTTCGAATCTGGATATTAGAACCAACTCAATGCAGCTTTTAAGCATAGTTGGAATAGTTACAAAAATATGAGCAAATGCTTCCAATCCAAGAATCTGCTAATATTTAAAAAAATATCAGTCTACTAGTAGGACTTGGGACCAACGTTTGTGGTTGGGATGGTTCATTGGGAAGACCCATAGATAAGTTTGGGTATGAATGCGATTTGCTGATGATGATGATGATGATGATATATATATATACGTATATATATATATTGCTATAATATTATTTAATTTCCTTCCAAATACCCGTGAGAACTTATCGCAATAACTCTTTGATGTATGATTGAAAAATAATAACACAACAAAAATGTTCATTGGTATTTCTTCGAGCATTGAATTTCTAACGGACCCGGCGGCGATTTATGACCGCTGAATAAATTGAACGGCAACTATGAAAAGTGAAGCTGTTCATTGATGAGCACAGTTATTTCATAATACATCGTCTCGGATCTTGGATCAGCTGAGCGCGTTGCAAGTTATATTTTAATTTGTAGTTTAGTACATTAAAATTGTTTTCGTTCCCTAAGACAGTGGTGTTATAAAGAGGTAGTCGGCTACGGCGACCTTTAAAAACAATTGGGGACAATCGTTAGTTAATAATTTTAAACGTTATTTTGTATCGATAAATAAAATATCTCGGTGTTTTCTCGATATGTTTTGGCGATATTGTGCAAAAACATAGAAGAAGGTGCTATAATACTAAAATAAACTAAGCTGTTATCATTTATAGGATTATCGAAAGAATCATAATGTCTAAGAGTATAGTCCAATCGCCTCTTAATCCCGATAGTAGTAAAAGCGTCCGGTCATTCCAAAATTAAAAAAAGATTTTCCGATAAAGACAGTAAGAAGGTGATAACTACCGAATATTAAGAATCCCTCAATAAAAACGGTGACACATTTCTTAATTTGACCGAAAGAGGCCAGCACAGGGCCGGCAGGCTCTGAGACATCTTAATTGTCACCGTGATAACTACGCTCTTAGTGATTTATAATGCCTTCTGAACGTATTAGCTTTGTCGGCTGGACACTTATCGGCGGCTCCGGTCGGCTTCCGCTCAGGTTCGACACTTTTTACTTGTTTTTGAGCGCCCCGGAGTCTGTGGCGTTTTGTTTATTTACATTCGATGTGTCTTCGCGACATCTTCTAGCGATTCCTACAAAATAACAATGAGTCAAGGACGTATTATCGGCGTCATTGTAAGTAGTATTGTATTGAGACAAATTATCGGATCTCTAAAGATTCCAGATTGCAGTCATTATCAAATCGAATCAGCGTGTACGCAATGTATATACATTACGACAAATATAAAACTTCCTCTTAAAAATATAGATTTTTTTATTAATCTTTATTCCTGATAAACCTACCAATTCAAAATATAAGTAAGCACAATTGCGCCCTTAAATATGTAACTAAAATTATATGATAACAAATATTAGACAGAAAAAAATACTCCGTCGTATTTGACTTGTAGCAAAAACAGTAACGACAAAAAGATTACAGAAATAAATTAAGCCTTTAGCTCATTACAGAAATAAGAAAAAGATATAGAATAAAGCACGCCGAGTGGAGTATCAGTGGCATTATTTGGGCGTGGAGCGCTAATACACAGTCGGTAGCCGAGAAAAGGTTTATTTAGAAAAACAAGAGCGTGTGAGACACGCAAGTGATGAATTGACATGTTACCGGGGCCATTAGGAGGCTGAGATAAGGAGCTATTTAACTCAATCCACGGCATACGCACCGACTGCATTGGGACTATACAGGCCGTTGCAGATTAAATAAAATGTTGTAAATAAATACTTAATAAATATATGCAATGTCTAATAAAATAATTTGAACCGACTTCAAAAAAACAGCAGTTTCTCATTTCGCTTATGTGTTTTTTTACCTCAGAATTTCGGCACTTATGAACCTATTTCAATTTATATTTTCATTCATCCGCAAGTAGGTTCCATTTAATTTTGAACTGCATTGAACCTTGGCTTCCGAAGATCTACCGAAAATTGATATATTAGTAGATTTCAGACAACCCTGTTTAGGTTTAATCGATTTGTGTTGAGACCTACCGTGACTATAAATTACTAAATTACTTATAAATAATACTATATAAACTTGAAGTTGGTTTTGTTTTCGGTAAAAAAAATTAAAAGATTATAATGTATTTTAATTTACTGTCCACCATCTTCTATAATTAATGAAACAATTATTAATTGCTTGACTTTATATACAAAAGCGTACTTCACAAACTGAAGGTCGATTACAGTGTACAGCGATATGCTCGAATAATATTAATAAGGTTGAGTGAATTCACTGGATAAGCAGCAAGAGACATCGATAATCGGGTAATACCGATGACTAGAGTAATAATGTGCTACTGACTAATGATTTATGGAGTCATATAATGTCTACCTTTTCTTTTGCCGAGCTTGCTTTTCTAGAAGTGAAATATTTCTTTGATTAGCAGAACAACCTGTAGAGCGAGCGGCAAGAGTGCGATAGGCGCAGTTTATGTGAGTGGTGCAGCTCGCCCGGTAGCCTCGTTAATGGGAAGCGGCTTCCGTCAATAAAATAACTCCGATCCGTGCCTAATGAAATCCCTCCGCGGCATCGCAGAGTATAGCGCCGACTGAGCAATTGTGCATTACTCTACAACTGAACCTAGTTGTTTCGATGTCATTTGTATCTAACTTATAATCTTTTCTCTTTTAAATTCATGATGAAATGTTGAATCTAAAGCGGAACCGGCAACGTAAGCTGTATGTTTTGAAGAAAACGGTAGGTTACGGATTTGGAGAAAATATCAAAACTGTTGGAGACGAGGAACTGTGATGCGAGTCAGTCATGATTACTTCATTCGACACACACCATCGACACAGGTTGAGGATCACTAGTCAGTGTGTATCAGTAAAGTCACTTCAATAAAAGTCTGATGTATTGTAACATATAAGTCGGTGCAGTGATCCTTAGTCCCGCATTTACTCATTTTTATATAAATTTAGTTAGTAAGGACTTCAAGTAGTTTTTTGTAGAAAAATTCGTTCTGACGGTAATTATAAGGCTGATTAAGGTTTTTTTTATATGTAGGCATTAATTTGAAATAAAAAGTATAAAGTTCAACTTAATTTAAAATCGAAACTTTCTAGATTGAAACCTATAGAATCTGAATTTAGAACTATCAATATCTCACATTTTGAACAGTATACAAGTGTATTCAAAAAATAAAACAAAGAATCGAGCAGATTCACGGCTTAAAGTTGGCGTAGGAAAAATCCTAATCTGTAACAAAGTGGCTCCGAGGCCAGAGAGGCCGGTGATATCGCTATCTGGAGATAAGGCACCCACGACCGTGTGCGCGCCGCCTAATTAACTTGTTCATTAAGGCTACACGGCGTGCGTGCCCGGCTGCCACTTCCAGACAACTCTATTTTATACACAATAGCATCGTGCATTGCTGATTGGCCATGTTTATTGTTCGGAGTGCTATGCCGTCTTTATCGAGACACCAGGACTCGAAGCGACTTTGGATGAAAAACAATATCCATATTTCTATTTTGTGTGATCAGATTAAGACATATTTTTTTGGATAAAAAAAATTGCAAATAGGACTAATATTTCACCAATATTCTTTTCTATCACATCAACTAAACTAGTATATACTTTTATTAACACTAGCTGTTGCCCGCGACTTCGTCCGCGTGGAATTTACTACACATTGGCGAAAACCGCGTTCAAATCGGTTAAACCGTTTCTAAAATGAGCGCGAAAAATGTAACAGACGAACAGACAAAAATTTAAAAAATCGTTGTTTTGAGTTCTATAGCATTGGTAAATACCCCTGTAACAGTTTTCCTAATTTATTTTCGATGTACAGACACTGATTAGTTACGATTTTATTATATGTATAGATGAGTGCAAACGACCAAGGGATCGCTTAAACATGTGCTGATGATAATCCACGATAGTAGTGAAATGCGATTTTTGTTTCGAAGTCAAGACCATAAGTTTTGCAGTCCGTACCCTAATCCATTGGGATAACGGCGCTATTTAACATACATATTTGTGTATTAGTCTATATGTTTAAATCTGGCAAAAGAGCTTCTTTCTTCTTCGTCTCCTACTGCCTACATAAACTGAGCTTATATAATAAATACATAGATGCATTTGTGATCGAATCCGTAGTCCTGTCTTCGACCTGAAAAATTAAATGGTGAAAGCACATTAATTTTTGAATTTTTTTAGTAGGTCATTATTTGATGGTGATAATTTTGTATTTATTTGGTAAAAGTATTTCTAAAAACTATTGCCTTTATCCTCAACAAATGGACAATTCTCACGGTTATCTTTTTACAAGAATTGTAAGAATGATAATTTAATATTGTTCTTGTTAAATAAACTGTTGATGTATCTTGTAAAACATACTCCAATAAGAATAAGTAATGGAAATTTACCGTTACACGCGCTGATATGATTGCCAGCTATATATGGCCATGAAAGAATACCTGATATATTTAATTATTTAAAATCTGGGTGTAGCAGATAGTTTATATAAGAATGAAGTATAAAGAAAAAACAATAAATTAATATCTAATTGGACTTATCTAACATTGTTATTGATAGTAAAGAATCTAAGCGCCGACGTTGTCTAGGTTTTCATACAAGCGAAACTTACTTGCGTAATTACGTTTCAATAAATACCTTTCTATATCTGACCACCTTACAATAACCTTTTATACCTTTAATTTTGTACTTCTTCCTCGTCGTCTGACTCTCGCACGTAGCAACGGCAGAGTTAAACCGCGGTCGATTAATGTAGCTTCTTATAACGCGAACGGAGTCAAAAATCAACGCGACGAAATTCATAACTTCCTTCGTGATTATCAAGTCGACGTACTACTAGTGCAAGAAACTTTCCTTAAACCGACTAGAAGGGTTCCGAATGTCCCCAATTTTAAAACCAAATCACTTAAAGGCGACACTAACGTGACAATGCCGCCACTCTCACGAACAAATATGACGTCAGCCATGCTGGACGAAGAGTAAGCCAATTGTCTGGCCGACAGCCTCGAAGCCCAATGTTCCCCCAGCAATCTACCAGTCGACCCATTCCACCTCCTCAAAGTAGATAGCAAGGTCGAGCGAAGGAAAAACGAGCACTTAGCGACTCCATTTCTCCAGTAACTAGCGATAAAGTTAAGGATATAATTAGAAACTTACGTCCACGTAAAGCACCCAGCTTTGACGGTATCATCAACAGGGTGACCAAACTCCTTCCAGCTGCTATAATTCAGCTTCTAGTACTCATCTATAACGTGTCAATGATCCAAGGTGTCTTTCCCAGCGAGTGGAAAGACGCAGAGTTCATAGGGTTCCTCAAACCCTCAAAGCCGGCAACAAATCCTACGTCCTATCGCCCCATAAGTCTTCTCAAAACTTTTGGGAAGATTTATGAATGCTTGATATACATACTTACCAAACGCCAACGCGGCCTTAGCACTGGAGCACTCTCGACGTGGCGAAGGCGTTCGATAAAGTCTAGCACAACGGACTCATATGCAAGCTATATGAGTACGGAGTGCCCGATCGTCTCGTATGCATAATACGAGACTTCCTAAGTAATCGAACGTTCCGCTACCGCGTCGAGGGAGTATGCTCACAAACTCACCCCGTTCGAGCCGGGGTGCCTCAGGGGTCAGTGCTAGGCCCAGTCCTCTTCACACTCTACACTAATGATATCCCGCGCGTACGCGATGTAGAGCTAGCCTTATTTGCTGATGACACCTGCATTTTCAAGTCAGGCCATCAGTCTGAAGCTATATGTCGACGCCTTCAGACTGCAGCTACCACCCTCGGTGAGTGGTTCTGGAAATGGAGGATCGAAATTAATCCTGCCAAAAGCACAGCCCTTTTCTTTTCATGCCGCAAAGAGGTTCGTCTCCCACCCGTAAAACTTATGGATAACCTTGGGAAGGTGTCATCCTTGACCATAAACTCAGCTTCTGTTATTGTATTGTGTTATATTCATGTTACTCGGGTTAGGAATCGTGCAGCATTCATCCTAGGCCGTCTATTCCCATTGTTTAATAAAAAGAGTAAAATGTCCCTTCGGAGTAAGGTACATTTACGCACTACTGCTTTACAGAGTAAGGACACTCTATAAAGCAGTAGTGCGTCCCGTTACGACGTTTGGTATACATAGCCCCAAAACAAATACACCGACTTCAGGTGATTCGGAATAGATTTTTGCGCAGGGCCACGGGGGCGCCATGGTTCCTGCGTAATATCGACTTTCACGTAGACTTAGAACTTGCTACCATAGCCCAACACCTGAAGTTGGTATCGCGTCGATACTTTGACTCTGCCGTCGGTCATCCTAATTCGTTAGTTGTAGGTGTCACCACCTACAACCCAATCGCGCTCGGTAAGCTCCGCCATGACTATCGTAGATCTAGGCACGTCCTTAATTTCCCAGATGACGAGACGACTATTGCTCTTGCGAAGATTCAGAAACTTCGCAAACAGATCAAAACACATCTTATTCACGATATGGTCTCATAGCAGGCAGGGTTTTGTCACCCACTAATGACAGAAGCGTTGCTGGAGTTTCTTCCGCCACTTCTTCTCCCAGCGCTAACGCTTTCCGAAGTGG
>DWLR01006058.1:0-10387 GCA_018246295.1 Papilio alexanor hazarajatica
AAGCAAAAAATGTTTGCACATTTCTTTTTCGACTTCTTCGGTAATTTAATTATTGTTTTACTTTTTATGGAATGTAGGCAGAATTCTATTTAATTAAAAATTATGAAACAAAATTTTTTTTATGTAAGAAATAATTGGAAATGGCAATCAATGGCCACGTTCCTGCCCTACATTCAGCTGTGAATGGACCTTAGGCTGATGATGGTGATGAACCAAGTACTAAATGAAAAATTCGAAAACCAAAAAACTCCTATCTATATTTTCTATTTGAAAATACATCAAATTTCTTGAGGTACCTAGGTTAATAAATCTAGTCGACTCTCTAGATCCTGGCCATTCAGAAAGTAACATCACGGCATCTATACAGCTGTAGTATGCAATCATAACTGTTTTCGGAGCATATATTTTGAACTTAAAAATCATTTCGTCACTTAGTTTATTGCTATGCCAACGTAGGTACCCTTGCCTGGGTTCACATCTCCTTTAAAATTACCTCGAATGTGTTATAATTAATTAAGTTATCTACATAAATGTTTACTAAAGCTAATAAGAATTCGCAATATCATTTAACAGCAATAATCATTCGAGCCATCTAAGCGCCACACAAGCGTGTTTTTGAATTTATTCCAAGCGGAAGTGTTAACTGCATAACTGCACGACAGATAAAAAATTAGTTTCCACACGACACACTGTAAATATGTGTAGCAAAATCTGTAAGTATGTTCGTCTAAATCGTTTTCATAAATGATATTCTAATCTATGTATGAGAAGGACATACTTTTTACACAGGTTGGCAATCGAGCAAGCGGTCACCTAAGTAACCTCCACCAGACAGCGCTAATAGACAGATGCGTTGTCTGCCTTTAATAGATAGAGGAGGGGATAGACAGAAAAATTGACATTGCCTTCTCATATCCATTTCCTTCCCTGTCAATTTCTTTCTCCCTCCCCAACCTTTCCTTATTAGAAAAGAGTGAGAAGGTGAAGGTCTAAAATTAGGCCTCCGACACCTCACTTACCAGACGAAACACAAAAACTTCTACTTCACGCCTGTCTTATGAGGTCGTGGTATTTCACCGGTCGAAGGCTATTCGTGCAAGACCAGGTTGTTACTGAATCTACCACTGTTGAAAGAAGTCTGTGTCCTAACAATTAGAGTAGCTAACTAATCCAGCGTAAATGTCTAAGCAAAAGTTTCTTCTCGGAAATCGTTCGATAATTTTCTTCCCATAGAAATTCAGTCATGCTAAAAACATTGCTTAAAACTAAATCACAAATTTACGATCTTAATTTTGTAATGTTAACCTTTCATTGTTTAAAAAGAAATTTTCAATGAAAGAAAGTGTCAACGGGGCTGACAGCTAGTTTGAATAAACAACGTTAACCTGTTAACCATTCGTATGTAGGCGATAACCTATTTTGCATTAGCGTCGGTGTTAACCTATTCCACATTCGTATCGATGTTAACACGAACATGTCGAGGGGAGGACAAAAACATCTTGACACTTGCACTTATGGTGATTACGTCGCGTGGACCTATTGTCCTCATGTGGTAAACATAATTTCATTGTGAAATTAAAACATGTACACTATAATGGACTATAAACTAACTAAAGGCATTTCCTATTAATTTTAAGTGTCCTTGTAGCGTTTGGGTTAAGATTTGCAAAATAGCATCGTTTCTGTTCTTCATAATTGATTGTGATTACGAGAGATTTCTAATACAACACGTTGGCTATTTAACTTTATGCTTAACTTTAACAATTTCCTAGCCGTAATTTAAACTTTAAAAAATAACAAAGTCAAATAAAAACTGTATCGAAGACTCCTAAGTCGTCATCGTCTTCGTCGTCATTTTATGCAAGTAGACGTTAGTAAGTTAGTTGGGAGATCTGTTTCTATTTGAATATATGTATTTAGTTCTTCAAAGACCTTTCCATATTTAATGTTTGGAAAATATGTATCTTTAAATGTACAAAAAAACCTTCAGGTTCACATAATGATTTCTTATATTTACGCAATTATTAGACATTGACATTAAACTAATTTTAGGGGTTTTATTGCGTTTAATTAAAATGTTCAGGAGACGTCAAACACCTGAATTCCCCCTTTACCGTGAGTGCTATAAGTCGCTCGACGGGCAAAACGTCGGGTAAAATATTAATTAGATATATTATTAATAAAATAAGTTAAATTAGTTTAATTTTGATTAATAATAATAGACGAGTAATAAATTGTGTAAAATGAGAATTCCGAGCTGTGTAGTTAGAAAAGCTATTGAGTTCACCAACAATTTTCCGAATTTTCAATCCTCTTATAGACTTGATGTCTAAACCCTGATAAGTGTACAATTCAAACTAAACTAATTTTACGGATTTCCGACGTTATTCCCGTCGAGCGCTTTATAGCACTCATTCTAAAGTGAAATCTGAGGTGTTTGACGTCTTCCGAAATTTTTTATTAAACATAATAAAACCCCTAAGATTAGTTTAATGTCAATGTCTTATATTTGCGCTAATGTATGAAATCACTACCTGTTGCCCGCGACTTCGTCCGCGTGGAATTCAATATTAATGTATCTATATGTAAACATATACGAGTACATACATATATCTTGGTGAAAAACACTCTGCGGAAACCGTACATTTTTCCAGGATAAAAGCCTAAGTGATGTTCCAGACTATAATCTATCTCTGTGCCAAATTTCGTCCAGATCTTTTCAGATGGTGTGGAGTTACCTGGTGACAAACGTCCATCCAAACATTCGTATTTATAATATAAGTATTTTTTTTGTAATAAATACTACCCTATATCCTTCCCAATACCTTAAAGAATATGTGTACAAAGTTTAATGATGATCAGTTAAGTAGGTTTTACGAACGCCCCGCCCTCCTTTACCCCTTCAACCCTTTTTATTGCAATATATTGCTTTTACGCCTAAATCATTAAAACAACTTTTAGAAAATTTGGTAAAAAGATAGATTTTACCTTAGGAAAGGAAATATGCTACACGTAACAGACAGACAGAAAAACAGAGCTACTTTCGTACTTACATTCAGTTCTTTTTTAAATTAGGAATTAAATTAAGGATTTTTTTTACCCAATATGTGACAGACTTCTTAAAAGATTAAGATTATCCAAGGATACTTTATTATTTTTGAGGAGTAAAAAATAACATTTTGAAAATCCTGATAACCGGTGTGATTGTTAATTTTTAAATGTACCAAATCCTTTTTTTTATTATTTTATACCATCTAACGAAGCAACATAGTAAAAATTTTACAAGTAATTTTTTTCATCAGCCTTGTAAAAAACACGCAATCTCGTACAACCGAAGCGTCCAGCCTAAGTAGAACCATGATCAGCCATTTGACAATATAGATCGAAAGTCAAGTTGGCATTGGCAATCTCGAAATGTCTATTTTTAACTTTGTTTTTTTTTATTTTTATCTTTGAACCATCGTCATTTTATAGAATATCATATATAGTAAACTAAAGTTTCACCCCAATCAACTAGTCATTTTATAGCATTTTTTCTGAAGAAATGTTTAACGTAACCCTTTAAATTGATATAACTTTTTTATTTATGCACCGATTTAGATGAAATTAAAATTAAATCTAACGATTGAAGCTAATTACTACACATTGGAGAAAACCGTTCCAAATCGGTTAAGCCGTTTCTGAGATTAACGCGCACAATGTAACAGACAAACAGACATACAGACAAACAGACAAAAATTTTAAAAATCGTGTAATAGTTTTGCTAATTTATTTTCCATGTACAGACACCGATCAGGTACGATTTTATTATATGTATAGATATAGATTAAGTAAACCTAAAGGTTTTTTTTGTACACTGAAAGTTATTTTCTAAACATTGAATTTGAAAACGTCTTTAAAGAACTAAATAAAACAAATAGAAGCAGACCTCCCAACTAACTTACTAACATCTACTTGCATGCAACTTAAGTCTTGGATATTGTTTTAATTTGACAGTGATTTTTTTCTTAAGTTAAAATTACAGCTAGGCAATTGTTAGTTAGGCTAAATAGCCATAGCAAATCTAACTTACTGCTTCATTACGTACACCTACTCTTAGGGCTTTAGGTGTTTGATATATTAATATAATGTAAATAAATATATTACTTTAAGCATAACGCAACAGAATAAAAATAGCAATTAATTTTTTCATCGATAGTTATTTTACAGAGGAAAAAAATTAAAAAGAATAATCTAAACAAATAGATTAACGGTGGCAGAGTAGGCGAGGCGCCGTTGCCTAGACAATTGACGATGAGAAACAATAGAAAAAACGCCAACATGGCGGCGCTAACGAGCCGACGGCCGCTGTCACTCAACTTACGTAGGGTTACCGATTAGCATACGATCCTATGTAATCACATTAAATAAACATCAATTAGCAAAAGTTTAAATAGCAATTGCGTGTCTAAGAATTAAATGTAGAGACCGATTCCCAATCAAAAGAAATATGTATTTGAAAATGTTCAACAAAATCACAAAACTTTTTGGGTCTGGTAGGTTTTTGAATGTGAAGGATTCTAAAATCTCGCATTGTATCGCATTTGGAACTATGTAAACTCGGTAAAAAGCAAATTACCATGGTTTGTGAGATTTGCCCCGATCCGGTTAAATGCTGCTACAACTCTTCCTTAAATAGGAACGGACGATTAATAAATAGAAAACTATGATACAAGGAATAGTCAACATTTTTGTAAGACCATACCAAACAAAAATTCAGGATACTTAGTTAACGCTTCTGGGTCATGGATTGTTTTTGTCTTAATAAGATCACTATAAAATTATAATATTTTATATATAACTAACTTACAATATAATTTAAAGTTAAAATCTGGATAACGTAAATGCAGCAGCGAATTACATAGAATAAAGTTTTAGAATTTAGGATCTCAATGAAAACTATTGTACTATAATATTTGACGTTTTATACATTACGGTAGGGTAGCTTCGATACAGAACTATGATAGTTCAAAGTTGTTGAACAGTTGTCTTGAATTAAAAACGAAGATATATATTTAGAAATTTCAAACCAATGAAAATATGAATGTCAGCAGTCACCTATTTTATAATGCAAAATGTAACGATTTAATATGTTTACTCGGCAATAATATAACATCTATGATAGTTAAAACACAAAATACTGCACACATTTAGGTTTTGGTTCCTCTCATTGAGACATTACCTATTATTAGCACAAAGCGCCTCGTAAACCAAAGATCATTTCAATAGTTAAAGCTTCCTACATAACGAAACACACTAATGATTACCTGCACAAAACTGTTCGACGGCATAAATAAACTAGACTATAAATAGAGCAAGTACAGCTGGTGTCTTTTTATTTTTAGGGAGATGTCTTACGAAAATCTAATATATTTATATACGTGAATTTAAAAAAAAATCTGCAACTAAGAAATTATTAATTTTGGTAACCCTATTCCCGCCTAAATAGCTGTCAACTGTCAATCTGTGCACGGCGCGGGCGCCATTGTAGTCGGCGACGCCCGGCCCTGTCTGATTTGTTTTCACGATTGTTTATTGAATGTTAATCTCTGTGTGTTTATTTGTTTTACACTATCGAACTTAACGTAATGGAGAATTAATAGCTCGCGCCGCGAATAGAAATAACACGACGCTTTTTAGTATAGACAATTTATCGGCACCGGCAGTAATAAAATAGTTTGATGATATAATTTATTTACACAATATAAACATTGCTTGCTATCTAATTATCTAGTACTAATAAATCTATGTTACTGATATGAAGCAGTAATTCCTTCACAGGTAATATTATAATATGGAAAGGATGGCATGGAAAGGAATGGCCTCGAGATAGCTTGACAATATCTACGTCTAGTTAGGAACTATGGAATTTTACACTGGTACGTTTTTCTTTATATAAGATGGCAGCAAACGAGCAAGCGGACTAAAAGTGGGTATCCTGCACCTTACTATTCAAGGGAAACGCAGTATACTTCTACATCATACCTGTCTTCTGTGAGATCTTGGTATTTCATCGATCGAAAGGGCCATTCGTGTAACGGATGTTGTTGTTGCGGATTCTACCACTGTAAAATGTTTTATGTCACTTATTATTTAAATATCCTACGACGCTTTCTTGATATTGATGGAAAAATAGAGATTACTAGAACCACCTAATTCCCTTTAGAAATATAATCGGGAAAATAATACGTATTAATAAGTTTTTGATAGGTATTTAGATGTTTTTATTAGCTGTTCAATATATATCGTAATGAAATAGAATTAATATCTTACAAATAAAATTAAAATCATTACCTTCAATCACATAACTTTGTTATCTAATAGTTTTCAGTACACTACGAACCTTTTTCGTTTTAGTGCGTAAAGATTTTAGTTCAAATATTCGTTTTCAGTCCAGTTGTACAGCCGGACACGTGAGAGCGGAAGGTCTATTCCTGTACGCCGTGTGTGGTCCCCATGTTGTGGTAACACTTTACGACCAATGCTGCAACATTAAGGCGCAGTTACACTTTATTAATCGTTAAATGCCACTGGCCGGTTGCACTTTGATACGAAAAAAAAAACATTTAAAAGTAAAACGATTTCAGTGTAAGTGAATACAATAAAAAATTAAATACATTTACCTACGTATGTTTAATTTTATAGATTGAAATGGAGTTAAGACACATATTAAAATAATATACTTACATATAGACGAACTCAATGTTAGAAGATATTTATTTCTTTAAGACACAATATATCTGAATATTAATGAAGACGTTTAAGATTGACGGAAGAGTTAATTTAATATGAAGCAGCAAAAAATGTACATAAGAAAAGCGTAAACATTATAAGCTGTATTAAATATGCATATTAGAGATATATATGTATGTACATCCTTTCGTAAAAGCGTTCACATTGCTGATAAACGAAACTATAACAATAAACAGTTAAAATAAAGTTAAAATGAAAATAAAAAATATTTTTGTGGAATATAACATATCTACAAATATATGGCATGAAATTTAAAACTTGATAATTTATGCAAAGGTATAATTTGGCTTATTAGTAACTAGTACTTGCAATAGTTTATACTACAACACTAAGAGATGGCGTTGAAATACTCAATATATTATAATGTCTTAAGAAAATTGAAACTGGGTTGATTCTCAATGTACTGCACAATATCAGTCAACGATTTAATTTTAATAGTAATGAAAAATATAACTAGAAATTCGTGGCCTATATTTCGCTCGGATAAATTTCATTTATTTTGCACGTTAGTTGTAAAATATCTAGCGTTTATACTTAAGAATATATGTAGCTTTCGAATTAAAAAAATCGAAAGTCGGTTTAGACGTTAAAGAGTTTATTTATTAAAACACACATAAATCTTCCCCGTGCTAACATTAGTCTAGATAAAAATTATGTACAATATATCACCAATAAAAAATGATAATAATCGATCATTCCCGAAAAAAAAACCGGTAAACTGCCAAACGATGAAAAATTACACTTCAAATTCAAATTGACTTCATTCAATTTCAGATTGAAAATCACTGCAAATTGGATAATTTCGCAGCGAACCCTAAAGCATCAGTCGCCTTAAACGACCCGTGCTCGCGCAGAACTTATAAACAAATTTTATACCTCGCCTCTGTGGCCAATTGAAAATTTATTTCATAACCTTATAGCATACGAGGCGTTTTACAGAATACATCATGTTTATTGTGACAAATAAAATATTGTCTATGATATGACACTCGACAGCGTTGAACTGGACATAAAAGATCGTGTAGTTATGAATTTTATAGCACCCCGCAACTTATCTGTTCGAATGACTGTCTATTACCAACAAATCCTGAAAAGGATGTCCATAAAAATATGTGATACTGTTATAATGCAGACACGTCATATTTGGACACACCCTTTCGGCACAATTAATGACACAACTATTTTTAATTCTAGCAAAATATAAATCCTCTTTTCAACCTCTTAATTATAATTATCAGCCATTCAGATTTCCGTCTTGACGTCTTGACGAAGTCATTGGTTCATCTAGATAGAAGTCCTTTTACACTTCTACTTGCCTAAAACACCAGTTACTAGCTCAACAGATGAGATCAGCCCATTACAACTTTCAAATTTCAACCTCTTAAAGTCTTCTAAAATATCCATTTTATTTAAATATTTGTAAAAAAAATATTTAAAATAGATGCATTCATTTTAAAAAAGATATTTTTGATATGACAGTTTTGAAACTTTATTTTTTTATAAAACAAAGTATAAGTCTTAAGCCGGCAATCATAGAAAAACTCCAAAACAAATATTCCATTACATATTTATTAATTCAGACCACCCTTACCGCCTAATGTTCTACTATTACTTGTACAAAGCGCGCGCCCTGTCCACCCCACTTTGATGTTTATTTCTGTCCCGTTCATTACTTTATTATTCATCGCCTTTCACTAGACTCGGATGCCATTTTGCTTCAATTTACATATCTACGTATCCTTTCTATTAATATAATGGACAATCGTACTAATGGGGGCTAATCTTTTGTTTGTATTAGTTTAAGATGTATGTATGATATGAGCAATGCAAAGAATGTGCATCTGTGAAGGACAATTTGTACGTATATTTACATATTTGCAAAAGTAGCAAATCGCAGAAAGGAACCGCAGTATGTTCCGTGGGAGATCCTAGAGCATTCTCCCGTTGCAAAAGTAGACAGCCATCGAGTAGGTTGTAGGGTCATCTCTCTGCCCTGATCCCTGGTTTTCATTGACCAAATATCTTCTGCCATTTCCTAATCATGTCACCTTTCACGCAATCCATCCATCTTTTCGTAGACCCTACCCCTATCGACATTTTTATACATGAAGGTGGCAAACGAGCACGCGGTTACCTTACTGACCGTTACCCATAGGCATCTGCAAGAAGCAATTGCGAGTTGCAGATGTGTTGCCTACTTTAATCTCTCCTCCTCCTCTGTTTCCCACCCTTTTCTAATAAGGAAGGGGAAAAGTACTGAAATTAGGCCTCCGGCACCGCACTCATCTAACGAAACGCAGAAATCTTCCACTTCACGCCTACCTTCTGTGAGGTGTGACATACCGTAGTGAGTACAAAACTCACATAATTCTGTCTTCTTCCTAGGAAGCTCAAAATCCCTAAAAGTATACAAGTTCTATACGTCTCCCCTTTATTGATATAACGTAATACAATCTATTATCAGTTGAATGGAAATCTATTAATTGGAAATTTATTAATACTGAAATTGATTTACTTCTTGCCTCTACGTACCTACTTTTAAAATGTTTTGTATCTATGGATGGTGCATAAACTCAGTTTATACAAAATTACTGGCCAGTGGCAAATAAATTAGATCATTTTTTTTCTTCTTCTCTTGCGGTCTACAATTGACTTTTATATTCGATTCCCTCTCCAAAGCCACCAATGACGGAATTTTATATTTATTTGTTAAATTTAAACAATTTAAATTGTATAATTAAGTGAAATTGTTAAATTTTCATAACAGGGTGAGAAGATAAAGATTTTTTTTCAACGACAGTGTTTATGTAACTGAATGTTGAGACATTCAAAAAATATTCCAGGGATTGTACTAGCTGACCAAGTCGCTTGAAGTGAATTAATTTGCATAATACTGTTTGGTCTGTCACTATCAATATCAGGTTCTCAAAAAACCATCTATTACGTGTCCATTGGTATCATTAACATTTAGATAAAAACTAGCATAATCCATAGATGTAATAAACAAATTACTCTATGCTAAATGTCAAAACGATCTCCCGCCAAAATTAATGTTATTATAATTGACATTGACATCTGCGTCATAATCATATAATCGAAGATATGAAGCCGCAGTAATTAACATAATGTTATTCAGATATTAGTTGCAAAATGACACACGCGCCAATCAGTGTCAAAGCAAATACGATTATGAATATGTCGAATTGACATTAAGTTGCTCATTATTAATTAGGTAATCAAGACCTAATAGTGCAATGACCTTTGTCCATCACGGCTTGATTGAATTAATCAATCAAAAATTAATATCAATAGAGATTATCCTTTATTTTATTTTGTAAAAAACAATGAAAAAAAAACGATTTCTTCAATTACAAATAGAGTACAGATTTTCCTATCCTTAGGGAAACTTTTATTTATGAACAAAAAATATTAGTAAATGGTTTACCAGTATGTAGTGAAAATATAGAAGAATTATTAAAAAGTTCTATTACTCTATATATCAGGTTGGGAACAAATATACCCGCCATCTCACAGTACAAGATTATTTTATTTTTTAGAGAACTAAATATAATTATTTCTCAATAATGTAAGCACC
>DWLR01006059.1:0-10386 GCA_018246295.1 Papilio alexanor hazarajatica
AAATGTTTGTCTTGGGTGGGAATCGAACCCACGACCTGCGGCGCAGAAGGCAAGTGTCTTGCCACTGCGCCAACCGGCCAGTCAGTTCTTTTGACCATACGGTTGTAAATATGAGAATCATTATTTATAAGATTCTTACGATTGAGTGTATACAGAATTTTCAGAAACAACGTAAACATTTGTCAAATAAACTATGTTATAAATTCACACAATTCAAAGCCCTTACAAACCACTGTAGTTTCAAAAATAAAGGACAATAAAATTAAATGTATTACAATAGATAGCTGACTAAGAGTCTTCTGTCTCGAAAATGAAGTATTTTATCATAGCCACCTTTTCGTACTCTCAAAGCTCTAGTGCTAATAGTTAGCTAAATTTCTATAACGAGATAGACGGTGCAGCTTCCTAAAGAATGTGACAATTAGCAATGCGAAGCCCGATTGTGCCATGTCGTACCGGGTCCTGAATAAATTGTGTTAACGAACCCCCAACGTGATTGCTAAAACTATAGAATACTTAGAAGTAGTCAAATTAATTTATTACTTACTGCATTTCAATTGATTTTAAGATGGCTATCCTGATATTATCTTAAAATTTTCACGGTTTGTATAATATTTATGGCAAAATTAACACAATCTTATGTAACTAAAGTAATATTAGACATATTATATTTTATTAACGAGTAAACATATTCAGTAGTGTTTTTGAATATCTACTTCTTAACAGTATGTATTTCTTCTATGTCCCATTTTTATTAGTTACTTCATGTAGATGGAAAAAGTTATTAAGATCATAATATTTGGGAGGTTTCGAAATAAATACTTCTTCAGTTATCCAGCCAAAAATCGATATCGGTATCAGTTAAATAATGCAGGTTTCGAAAGAACATACAACAACAATCAATTATAGTAAATAAGGACATAAAAGCATTTATTAACTTAGCAAACAGTGTTTACACGACACACAAAATGTTTCTATGAAGATGTCCTTGATTCTAATCCAGTCCGTGATGGTTTCGAAAAGATATATTCATCGTTCCTGAAACATGGAAGATGAAATAGAGAAAGCAAACATTTAAATTTCCTAACATTTAAATATATTTAACACATTTAATGCGAACTACACTGCGCCGTGGTGGGGTGAAGTTAGGTTATAGTTTTTTAGGTTTAGTTTTTTTTTGTAATTAATATAATCTAAAGATTAGCTAGTATTAGCTAATGAAACAATAAAATAGATGGCCATCTAGTTACGTTTCTTAAGAAATCCATCGGTACTGAATGTGTTAACACCATCCAAGGGTATTCAAATAATGAACATAGTTGTACACTTAATGTGTACAGCGTTGTAGTAAAAGTTTATTATTATATGTAGTACTCACCTTCATTTAGTTACATTAACATCTCTCTTAATATTATTTTCATGAAAACTAATAGTGGATGCTTTTAGAATATTCACCACACCAATACACCCTCCACGTCGGGTCTTTTGTTACCTGAGAGAAGTGAATTCATTAACAAACTCCGCCTCCCTTTCGCAACACCTTTGACTAAATGTATACGCATACTATTGTCATCTTAAAGACAATACGGTAAAGATTAGATTCGTCTACACAGTGTTAAAACTTGTATTATACATTGCAAACTGTGGGTAGCGTTATTCTGTAGCGATAATAATTTTAAATAGACGTCTCTTACGCTTTCATGTTTCATCATTTTAGTAATAGGTAGCTTTATTTCATCAGTTACATTTACTCCAAAGTAAAAACATAAATTGATTACACTTTATGTTTAATTACGTATTGTCTATTTTAATATAAAAAAAAATCATATTAACAATTTTATACTCACTATTATATAATACCTCCGCGTCAGTTAAGTTGTAATTGAAATAATTACCTGGAATTATAAAAAAAAGCTATTACTATGCAATACGCAATATTAATAAAGCTCAAACGAAATGACAACTGAAATTAAGGACGAAAAATCCAAAAACTTATGAAAAAAAAAAACAGGCGCCTGTTAATTTACTCATAGCAAAAGCGCATATCCGTACAATAGCTAACTATAGCTAGAAGTTTGAATGAAGATAATTTTATCGAGATTTTGAATATAAAAAATCTATAAATGCAAAAATTTTTAAATGTAAATATAATATCTTTGTGTGGCTACAAATTCAATTTTGTGCAAACAGAATCGTATCTACAGCGATGCAAGCAAATATAAAGTGCACTGAGCTCGAGTTACAGCATGTGACAACGTTTTAGTTTAGTTTTGAAGCATCAACATAAAATGTGAAGCGTGAGAAGTGTTATGATTTATCTATTATATATTACACGTAAACATTTACATATATTACATGTGTTTCAAGTATTTTGTTGTAAAATTAAATTGAGGACAATTTGATATTGTTTTTTTCTCTTCACCTGCTATATTAATTAAAAAAATACCGATGAAAAAAGAATTGAAGGGCAGGAGACGAGAAGGAATTGAGGTCTCGGCCAACGAACTCAGTAGACAAATTGCAAAAGTAACCTTCACTACCCAGTATTTTTCTCGAAGGAATACAGTAGGGAAAAATGTAAAAGTAACCTTTACTGCCCAGTATTTCTCTCGAAGGATTACAGTATTGCAGCAAATGTTACACAGTACACAATAACACACAAGAAGATGTGTTATTGTGAACTGGTAATAGGCAGACTCTACCACCGCACCTGTTAAAATGGGTCAACTCAATATAGTTATAATAATAATAAATATTTAGTCATTATTACTTGAAACAAATATACGATGTTTTAAACGGTAGCAAAACGGTTGTATTATAACTTGCCAAATTTCGCAAATCATAATCAAGTTAATCGGTTAAGTATAAGTAACTTAGTTGAAAAATTGTCACAGACCCATTAAAGCCTTAAGTCGCGTTTAATTAAAGCTGTCGCGAGCCGGTCACGGCAGTCGCTATCGCCAGGGGAAAGTCTCTTGGAGACGCGGGCGAAAAAATAATTATGATTAAAGGGAGAAAAGTTCATAAGAAATTTTACCCTAATCTTTACTTTTACTTTCGAATTTAGGTTTTCCTTCTTAAATTAAGATCATTAACATTAAATAATATATTGAATAATTCAAATCTTCAGTATGATGATATTTCCTTTATTTAATTTGGTTAGAAATACTATTTTGTAGATAGCGTTAGTAAAAAGGTATGAAAAATTACAATAAATTACGCGTCATTCTTAAACGTTATACGTACAGAAAATTGATCCTCTCGCTCGCGGCGCCTTAACTTAAAAGCATTTTCATTTTCAATCAATTTCACAGTCTTGATCGCGAAGAACGCTTTGTTCAATTTATGTCTATATAATATGACATTATTTTGAGTAGATCGCCGATGACGGCTTTGTGAAGATATTTATTAAACGATAAAATGTAAAACCGTATAGAATTTCAGTTTTAAACTACAAAACTGAACTATTGACTAAAATATTTATTTAATTTCGATTATTGACCTTCAGGTTATATTTTAACAGATTAATAAGGCTCACGCCCGCGCCCAAAGGGTAGGGCGCAGATTATGGATTTACATTTATCGCGATTTTTTCGCAATTATGGCACACTCCTTCTACATCCATCTCTGCCTACCCCTCTGAGTCACGGGAGTGCCTATATATTTATTACTAACAATTGTCAAAAGGTAATAACAATTCGATTGACAAGTTTGTTTTTCACTACTTCTATTATCAAATAACGGTCTGACAGCAGTGTTTAAACACGCTTAATTCAAGACGTTTTCTCTCAACATTCAAAAGAGCAGTTAGAGCAAACAACGTACACTCAAAACTTAGACTGGACTAGGGTCTAATTGACTGAAACATTCATAACGAGACTTGAAGACAAGTGGGAACTAATGAGGCCGAGTGTTACTCGTGTGTGAGTGACGCTTTACTAAAAATTCATGTTTAATTTAATATTTTACTGCAGTGCGACTTATCTTTTTATATTAAGTACTAAGTATTACTAAGTAAATTGATGGAGTGGCTAATAAACACATTCATTGACAAAAAGAAATAGAAATATTGTATATAAGTGTATTACATGTTTGTTTCGTTTTTTGTTTAGTGTCGGTAAAAGTTGGCCTTTTTAACATAATTGTAGTTTTTGTCATGGTTTTTCTTATTATAGTGAGTGTAAGTGAGTGCAGATATTAAATCGCCAACAAACTACTAGTCAGTTTGGCGAGGTATTGAATTTGTATATTAGTGTGTGTAAAAAATAAAATAAAAAAATATTCTTCTAAATGTGCTACGCGGTTTTACTCGCACGCGCTACATTGTTCCCCCGCGTTATTATATCCTTCTCGCTTATGTTTCATTCTGCTCGGCTCCTTAACGTTGTTGCGTGATGGTAAATCGTAATGGTAAAAGTCCAACAGTAGCATGAGAGATGTAGAGTTAAATCATGTAATATCTACACACTCGCGACAACGTATTCTATGTGAATCACACGTGACTTCTGCAGACATAAGTAGGTAGTACCTAGTAGATTCAAGAAATTCCACGTAACAATCCAATTATTGAGACAATTAACTATAAGGCCTCTTCTCCGGACAGGTGTAGTCAGAACGTATGGGCGCAAGCTTGCGGAACGTCTGAATGCCCCTCCAGACTTTCCATTAAACTATTTGCAGCTAGAGGCCCTTTGTGTGGCGTGCTTTAGTTTTGACCGCCAGCCGTGACATTTATAGCCATTATCAACTTTACCTTGTGTTACAGGTTAGAAAGTGTATTCAAAATGTTTCTATTGTTCAAAATGTACGACTGCCACATGGTTGGTATTTCTAATTAAGATTGTCCTCTTTCTTTTATAAGAGCAAAGACGCCTGCGATTTCAAATTAGCATCAAATCATTAACTAAAATTGAATAAATTACTTCCACAGTCGGTTTATTGTGTGGTTAATCATATTATTACCCCATATAGTAACTCTATTACATCCTTGATTATTTCCAGAAACAGTATTTTAATAATATATTACATTAATAAACCTGATTAGAGATGCATAAAGTTTCACCATAGATGCAAATACCACACGAACTATGTAGTTTAGACATTTACATATACATTTATCTACACCCAAAGCAAAGAATTAAAAATATTTGCAATTAATATAGTAGTAGGTAAAGAGTCAACGGTTTGCTTTATTTTAGTTACGCTCAGCTGGCCACCCTCTTTCGATTTTCAGTGCGTGTACGTTTCGGACGACATGGCGCACTAAGTGAACTATGTTATTACTTCGTCCTGTAAGCTTTAATTTGCCGAGTAATGTATAATGTGATACTGATATCAAATTATATAGCTGCCTATATAAAAGGATAGACTAACGAGATAGATGTAGGCTAGGAGTCTTGTGATTCCATTAATATTTTATGAGACTATATAGGGAATGATGGCATTTTATTGAAGTGGAATCAATTTCAGTGTCGGCGACCGACTTACAACATCAGTGCGCGTGCGCCTCTCGCGCCGCCATCTTGTAGTATTTAACAATACGGTTACAATGACACGTGCGAATTGTTTCGAAATTAAATTGCAAACGAACTGCAGAACCTAAATATCTTCATTAAGCTAATAATTATTGCATGTTGTCGGGAGTATTTTGACTAAAATCATACATGCAGATATATAATATAATATAATATTACCATACATGAAGATATAAAATTGGAATCGCAGAAGGATGACAAAAAGAACAGATCGATCCATTACTACAAAAGAAAGAATGTGTCAAAGAATAATAATTTATTAGATCCCATGCGAGTAAGTTTCATCATTAGGTCTGCAATCTGTGTTTTTGTGTTAAATTAAATGTGTGTTTCAAAATGTTTTTGTTGAACAAATTTCAATAATTCGCCAGCAAATCGACGATATTTTATTTAATAAGCATTACGCAGGATATATTAACATTGTGTACAATAAACAGCATTCCTCTTGTTCAATATAAATTCCATGCAGCTATTGCATACCGCGGCAAGACGCGTCCGATCTCATATTAGGTAAATTTGGCCACAGTGCACCGGGAATGCTTGTGGAAAACATTTTGCATAGTTTTGATCGTCTATCTTTGGTACATGTGCAATGTTGAAATATGAAATTGACTACCTTGATAATATCAGTATATAATGTCTACAAAAATAAATGTTTATCTACATATTTCCATGAGTTTTTTTTTTAATAAAAAAACAACCACTTTCTTGCGACTTCATTTGCGTTAAAAGACTAATAAAGCCTTCGACCTCCCATGCAAAAGTATTATTTATTTTTATATTTATTTTTTGCTGCATTCTTGATTCGTTGAAGTGAACTGTTAAAATATGAAATGTAATACAATTACGATAGACATGTAAAAGAGGTGTTCATATAATCTAATCGAAACATTAACGAAGACCCATTTATTTGAGAGTAAAAATGACATATTTATCGCGATTGTCAATGAAAGAGTAAATGGGAAACACGTTCATACGGTTTTAAAAGAGGGTCTGCTTTTGGCGTTCATGTCATAATAATAAAAATGACAGTACAAACGATTCGATTCGGCGTGTTCGTTAATTTGGAATATCGTCGTACACGTTTCGGTACTTACTTAAGCCTTATATAGAAACGATTTTCTTAAAATCATGGTAATTCCTTGAAAATATGACGTCATTTACAATCTAGCATTTCTGTCCGGACAAGTCGAATTAAATATTAGTTCAAAGGACATTAGTCCTTTGAATTTGACATTGACAGTAGTGTGTAAACATTGTAATTAGATTATTTACAATTTTTCTTACGGTAGCCAAGTCGTCGACGTAATCGGACTGAGAATGTTCATTGTGACATTTGTGTACCATTCTGTGGTACGCTTTTACAAAATGAAAGTTACAGACCACAATTAAAGGCAGGCAGTTAAACGTAAAAACAAAAAACTAAATTACTTGTTAAAAAATAAAAATAAATGTGAGTGTTACGATAGGTATATTTTCACATTCGAGTTTAATATCGGTTAGAATATCATCAATAAATCAATCTCATCATTACAATAAAGTAAAACATATATCTTTGGTTTTGAAATTATTGCAGTAAGCTGAATAGAGAAAACAATATTATGACAGTATAAGTGTCTCGGAACAATGCTATTTATTTTTATATATTTTATATTGTTGCCACTTTATAAATACACAAGATTTAAAGGGTCTGTAATAAAGCAATCAACACAGAAAAAGTAGCAATTGTGCTTAACAAGGGGCATTTAGCCGAGATGTTAGTGCGACCTCAATTATCTCGATAGGACCGCAAACAATGATTGGGATGGCTTTAGCTGTGTAAGTCATGACAATTTTGCTCCTTTATCTTTCCTTTTTATATAAAATGAAAAATAAACCCTTTTTGCGTCAATCACCTCTTACTATTACACATACAACATATCGGTACGAAATTATGACCAATCGACACGGCATTATTTTTACGAGTATATAGGCTTTTTATATAGAATTTATGGAGTTTCGTTGACCTTCCCTGTTATTTTAGGATTAAGAAGATTCGTATAGGTTTTTTGACACACGTTGTTACAAATAAAGTGATTGCACTCGCAATCAAATAACAAAAATGTTCAACGAGAAAAATAAGAAACGAACCCGTGTGAAGCTGCGGGCAACAGCTAGTTCTTTATAAAATTAAAATTAAAAATAAAATTATGTCGCTGCTGTGGCAAATTTGTAGGGATGTAAAAATAACAAAATATTTTTTATTTTATTTCAGACTTTGTCACAATAGGACAAATATTTAATTTGTTAGGTACCGAAAAGGTGATAGTACAAAAACCATCAAGTTTGATATGGTCTGATCCTAGAAATCGAAGACTGTGAGATACTTGAAAACTATTGATAATAACTATTGCTAAAATCGGCAATCTAAAATTTCTATATGCCTTCATATCAATTTTACTGTGAAACGTACTTTATAACTAAAATTTTCAGCAATACGTTTTTCCGTTAAATAAATATTTTGTTGGTGTATTTTTAAAAGAGTTTTGTAAACAGCAAGGCGATTGTCTCAACTTGATATGCCGTTATTAGCTAACAGGATTTCTACAGCGTACTCAAGGTGCAAAAAGCGCTTTATTTGTACCTTTATATTTATATACCAATGATACATTATACATGCATGAATATGAATGTATGCAAATTAATTTTAAACATGTATACAGCCCTCGAAATATAATTGATTTTTTTTTATAATTTGTAAGTTCTTTAATTAACATTAGTGTGAACTTGTTGTCTAATGGTCAGGGTACCAACAAGTTAGAGTGACCTTGCACCATCGGAAGAACTGCTAGTTACTCCGTGACCACTAACTGGGTTCGTTTCAATTAAAGAAGTCACGCGTACTAACAAAAAGTATTCAGTAACTTTTTAAGGCACCTAACAAAGTCTTTATAACGTTTATCTGATATTTAACAAAAGATACGATTTTCGGAATGCCAGTAGAATTTCGGCTGTGACTAGTTTCGTGAAGTTTTAATGGTGCGCGCAAACCAAACTTTTGTCGGACGAGTTTTCGAACCGCCGCCAAACAGTAGAGTTTCAACCCGAACGGAAAACCAAGCTAACAGTTAGTAGTTACTAGTTATTTATCAATACGTATATTGCTTTGTAAAATGTGCATTATAAATATTAATAGTTATATGTTTACTACATTTGTAATATGGCTAAAATTTAGAGTTAAAGAAAATAAGATCGGCAAAGAACTACAGATACGGCTGCAGATTTAGAAGTACTCGTACGATGTTTCATTTGTAAAGGATTAATTAATAATATGAAGCGACTCAATAAAAAAAAAACTGTGAAACAACTTTAAATAGACCCAACTTAGTTAAGATCTATCTTTCACGTGTAAACAATCATCTCCCTGCCCTTATCCCACCCACGTACATTGGTAGGGTCGGCACAGTATGTACTACTCTTCCATATGTCCTGGATTCTACCGTAGTCCATACTGCAATTGACTTAGGCTATAGTTTTACGGCCGATCGCCTACCTGACGCCAGTTGACTCGTTCCCCTTGTTCCCTAATGAGAAAAAAGTGGGCAAGGGAAGAGGCCTAGAATTGGGTCTCCGAAACCTTACTTATCAGGAGAAACGCAGAAAACTTCTACTTCACGCCTGTCTTCTGTGAAGTCGCGGTATACTCGTATCACCGGTTGAGCGGGCCATTCATGCAACAGGTTTTGTTGTTGCGGATCCTACCACTGTTCTTCATGTAAACAATAACGAAAAATATTAAAATACTCTTATATAGCCAAACCTTTGACTTTATTTATTCTAACGATTACCTGTAAATAAAAACACCAATTTATTACTTTATTTCATTTAATTATATGACCAACAGTGGAGTGGGTATAACTAGTATATGACTATATAATAAATATAAATTTATAAATTTACCCGTTTATCTTGTTATGAACACCTATGACAAGTCGGTACATTTTACCCTTAGAAAAACTCAAATTATACTTCACTTATACACAGTTCAAAACAAACGGTAATAATGTTTAGGCTAAATTTTATCTACGTAATATGTCTAATACAAATCAAGAAATTCAGTATAGTTATACTGAATTTCGAAGTGAAGTTTCACAGAATCTCAGCTAAAGACGGAGATATTATCAGGTCGCATAGCTCCTTGGATTCCTCTTAATGAATTCTCGCTTATCTCAAACTTTCCTGTAGCGCGCCTTCTAAGGTATTCTGCAGTTTTGCACCGCGTTTAGCACAAAGACCAGATTACTACGCGGACGTTAACGCAATTCCAGAGATAACTAGCCGAGTTAAATTTAACTGCAATATTATACAAGTATAGGCGGCGCGTGGGCACTTACAGAAAGTTATGCGACTATTGCATATGAAATATATTGGGATACTAAAATGTTACAGGCAATATTAAGGTTTGGGTTATTACTAAAAAAAACTACAAAATCATAACTTATACCAATTTTATATGGTCGTAGTAATTATTATTAATACGTGAGCTTTAATAAGCCGAGCTAAGAATTATTATTGGTTGAATGCTTTTAACTATTCACCTTGACACCATTTCCAGAAGGAACACAAATGTGTTTATGTATGTATGTTTGTTCCATGGTGACCTCCTGGAGCCTAAACAGCAGGACCGATTTTAAAAAGTGAGGTGAGAGTTAGACATGACGTAGTAATTACCTTTATTTAAAATACTTTTAACTCTATAATTACAGACATACGATAGGTACACTGCCGGCCAAAAATTTGAGACCACTTTGTACACAGGTTATAATTTGCAAAATATTTTAAATCTGCGTATGATAACATAACAATATGAACA
>DWLR01006060.1:0-10386 GCA_018246295.1 Papilio alexanor hazarajatica
AATCGGTTTATTCGTGCAACAGCCTTTACTACTGCTGGATTTATAGCTGTTACAGTTTTTAAAAGAGCTTAATATTTAAACATAATATCATATAGTTTTGAAAAACATATCCAACCAACGCCAACTTCATGTAATGTAGCATCTTTATTCTTTTATAGTATGGCTAATGCTTCATAATACAAAATCATGCTCATCACGTTATTGCTACATTCACAAGTATCAAGATTTGTAAGGCACGCTACAAGTCCCCGCGCCACCAAGTCTGCGAGAATAATTGTTGCTTAACGCGACTACATGAGATATTAATGGTAAATGTCTACATAATACAACTTGTTGTTTTGTCCGTTCAGTGCATGTTCTGCATGTTAGCTTTGTTATACACTTAAGCTTAAAAAATAACTTAAAAAATTTAAAAGTAAACAACCGCAAAAAACAAGATAAAGTTTCTCATTCCTACACTACGTATTCTTCATTACGTATTCCATTAAATCCAAACAGTCTTAAATCTACCAAATCTATATATGTATTAAGAAGAAAGATTCAATACCATTCAAAATTAAATAGGATCCATATGAAATGTCACCTTTCCATCAAAAAACTGAGGTCGGTTCTAATGATATGAAGTAACAAATGGAGAACCTCCTCCTTTTTTGAAGTCGGTTAATTAAAATATTGACAATCATTCCTTTTAGAATTATAGAAATAATATTTATGAGCATTCAACTGGCTAATGTCTCTAGTAAATAGATCAAGGTGCCCACAATACACTAGACGTCAAGTGCCGCTGGCGCCCGGATCACTTATGCTATCATAATATCGAGTGTTTTATCAATCAGTTTTATCTGTACTCAAAGATCTAGATCATCAAAAAAGACTGTTAATTCTCGATACTGTTGTACATTTAAAATATTAGACACAATATACGTACCAATGAATCCTTTAAAGAGATTAAGGCCTATAAAAGATAATAGTCACCTATTACTTTGTAGAAACGTGTCTAAATTCAAAACTAAAGTTGAGTCTTGATATTGATACACAAGTGATGATAGAGGCAAGCCCATGATTAATATAAGTATGACAAAGTATTTGAAACCAGTCTTAAATTTTGCTATGTAAATCTGTCTTTGATTTTGTATTAGAGTCATTTAATTAGTATTTAAAAGCTAATTAACGAGTGATAGTTATCAGGTATAATCTAAGGTCCAATAAATCTTATTATAACGAAATATATGGGTGAATTGTGAAATTGTGTCTTTTTGTTCTAAATACCTCGGCCGCCCACTTGGATTGCTTGTAGCTTGTCCACATCTTGAACCAGTGGTTCCCAAAGTTGACCTGGCTTTGTGTCCTATCTGACATGATTAACAATAACCTTATATTTTGGTAACAAGTCGAGTAATTGCTTAATGCCGTCTTGTTTGTTTTAAATGGGGGAAAAAAATTAAACACAAGCGTTACCATTGAATTAAGGACTGACGACGGAGTAGAATATTGAGAAACAATACTTAGTTTTTTTTAACTTAAATATCTGCTTTATTGTCTAGATTTTACATTTCAGGGCCCACACAACATTCGCTCGCGACGACTCTCTATTTGGGAAGCTCTGTCTTAAACCGTTCTCAACTATTTTGTAATTCAGTTCGCAGTCCTTCGCGGACAGGTGTCCTGGCTTAAACCCAGTTGCCAATATACCTATTGTTTAATGTATCGTGCTTTGTCACCGCTCACCGTGCTGAGAGTATACACATTACTCATGTTAATTTAGAGCTAAGTTGGGAATATAAACGATCAAAGCAGTTAACGTCGCTAGTCAAAGGATCGAGTAAGAAATAAAAAAAATGTTAGTCGTAGAATTATATACGTCTAAAATGAAAACTTCTTAGCATCACAAACATTTTAACACTATTTTTGGGTTTTTGGAAATATTTTTAAGGAGTTTTTTTTTTACTAAAAATTATGTATTCGACGTATTAATATTGCAATCGGTATATAGTATATGTACCGGAGCGTGAAGTTCACGCCAGCTTAGTGCTTTTTTCGCTTAAAAAAAGTGCTAATGTCTAAAATATGAAGCTTTTATTTCAATATTAAGCACACACGCCCGTAACTGATAATGGTAGGCAGATATTACGCATTTCTATTTGGCACAGTTCTGGAACACCTCTCGAAACGAAACGCATGTAACGAAAAGTTAATTGCAGTAAATAAAAGCAAAAAGACTTCGATATATATGTCTGACATGGGATACACATGTTTCAAACACACACACATATCAAAACTCTTAAAATTAAACCATACAATATTAAGATTAATAAACAAACTCTCTATTAAATTTGATGATCGTTCAGTTTGTATTTGTTTAATTTCTTATCGAATGGAATGAATGTATTCATTGATATACATTTGACCGATATATCGAACATTGACATTGCATCAAGATAACTAACTGTCTTAAGTATTGACCACCTGTATACGAATTTAATTTCGATCGTTGCACGAATATTAAAAGTTCTGTTTGGGAGTGTTTGTAATCCAATAAAGCCCAATAGCTTAATGACTTAGGGTGCGGATTGCGTAACTGAAGTTCGTTGCTTCTAATCCTTCAATTACTTATTATAATGAACTGACAGGAGAATTTCAAGCTTTCTTACTTGAACTTAGGCGGAATTGTAAAACAAGGTCGTCCTTACAACCTAGCCTATACATTATTTAAAGAAAGTTTTAACTGTTTAGGTTTTACAGTTTAAATCTTATAAATTAGGCGTAGAATTGACTATGTTTGGTTAACGTTGTATAACCTGGATTTATTGTCATCTGAGCTATAACATTTTCTTTTTTAACGTATTTCAATATCTAATATGGTACTATTCTGTCTTGAAGGGAAGCTAACATACAATTGAAACATTACTGTTCCGAGTTATATAGAAGGATTAATATTCAAATATAAATTCATACTCCTACAAATTTCAAACATTCAATAAATTTAACTCAAATGTACAGTCGAGTGCCTTGGCGGTATTCCACTTACAGAAAAATTTCCTTGTTCCTTGCGACAAGCTAAACTCTGCCTCCTTAGAAATAACTAATTAGGGTTCTATCGATGTTTTGACAAAATAAAGTAAAATCTGTGGCGTACCTGCATTGTACCCTGGCTATTGTTATCACCGCTGTCTTTGTTTTCCGCTTGGGAAGTTTTACGATCTCTGCCATTCAGACGAAATCATTTTTGCGAATATTCTATTGTTATAACATTGACCGACCTTGTTTCGTCCTAAAACATTTAAAAGTGGCATCCTATTGTTATTGTTTCTGCGTCAACATCTCAAGGCGTACGAAACGTTTAAACAATTGTCTCTTTTAAAGTGGAATACCGCCAATGTACTCGACTGTACATTTAATAGATTTAACTCAAAAACGAATATAAAATCCATAATATGATATGTTGCTTAACAGCGAATAGTGAAAGATGAAGAGTATCTAAATAAAACAATAGCTTTGGCTGCTTTGGCCCAAGATAAACATTTTTGGAGGTATACATATCAATATATTTTTGTACGTCTACAAAATCTGTATTTTCAAAACAAGCAAAAAAATACGATTGCATATTTTACCAACAGGTAGAATGCTTAATATGTAGGCGTCAAGATTAATTACCTATAATTATACCGGTTAATGCTTAAGGAAGTGCATCGAATCGATAGTTGTCAACGGTCCAGTGCGTAGTTAAGTCCCGTGCCTTTTAATCAATGTAGTGAAATTTATGTCGCGAAATATAAAATCCTCGTATGGGGTCAGCACACTGCAATAAATATGTCAAGTTTAAGTGATTATTTGTATATGCGGAAGAACATTTCGCCTCGATGTGCGATCAACCGCTGATATTCTCTGATCCAACGTGGTAATAATATTCCATCAAAAACATTTCATGTAAAATTGGTTGCCAATACTCACAAGGCCATATTTATTTTACACCTATAAAGATATAAAATCTGATTCTCACCTTCCGCGAATGTAACAATAATAATAATTATTATTATAAAATAATGTATTCTACGTATATATTCTATATCTCTATATTTTATACCTAACCAGACGGAGACAAAATTATCCCCAAAAAATAATAATCTTGGGCATTATTTACACACGACCATCTGATCCCAAACTAAACAGAGCTTGTACTATGGAAACCAGACAACTGATATACTGATATTCGCTTTCGCTTTGGATTATTACTACTTTTATTTTTTAAATACGTACTTATATAGATAATTACACCCAGACTCAAGACAAACATACATGTTCATGCACACAAATGTTTGTCCTGTATGCGAATCGAACCCGCGACCTGAATCACTCACAAGCGAAGACAAATCATTTTATGCGTTAATCTTAATTTGATTATTTTTCTAAGTACTTTCACTTTTAGAATCTTAGCGCGTAAAAATGGTGACAATGGATAAAGTTTAATAAAATGTTCATTACGGATGTTACATCGCTATAAAAGAACGAAATCATATTTCATACAACCAACAAGAAGCACGTCCTTATCACCCCCATGCACTATATAAGCATGGTAAAATCTATAGAATTAAAACGTGTGAACAACGTCCTCACTAACCTGATGTGCGATGTAATCTATGACGTAACTCAAGTTGCGTAAGTTACATTATTTAATGCTGGCTGTCGCTAAACGTACGCAGTTTCATGTGTCGTGCTTAAGGCGGTAAAAGTTATGGATACGGTTTCACTGAATTTGTATGCTTTGAGAGGTAGTTTTTTAATGCATACTTTCATATGGCTAATAATCAATAGATCTAGTTCCCATCATTGTTGTATTGTAGCGGAATATGCAGGTCCTCAATCTAAGGTATTGGTTATTGTACATCTAAAAATGGTCATAAATGTTCCAACAATCAAAGGTTTCTCTAACATTTTTTCCATAAATCTCTAATCGGGAATGCCACTCGTGATAGATATGTTGTGATTTTTGGAAGTAATAATTATGTTGCAAAGAAATATATCAGAAGTAATCGTGTGGAATAAAACAAAAATTTCCGAAAGCAGTCATAGCTGCATATGTCGTGTTGTGTTTTTATTATTAACAAAACAATTTAATACTATTAATATCGACCTGTATCGTTTAAATTCATCACAAAACAAGCCGCTCTTTCAAACTTCAAGCAAGCATTGAACACACCATAACACGGCTGTTATCAGTACGCCATTACAATTTCAATGCGTCAGGTCATTGCCTCTGTCGCATGCGGGTTAGTGAGATAAAAACTAATAAATATTCAATGATGCGTCACCATGTAAAAGACGCCGTTGATTCATTAGAGAGTATTGATAATGAAAATCGATCTTGTTTTAATATTATACCAATTGCATAACGTGTACTTATGAACACTGATTTTTTTTTAAACTTTGAGTATTACGTTGGATTTTATTATATTTAAAATGTTCTTAATATGGTTTCGAGGACAACATTTTAAACCTTATAAATAAAGAATATTTCTGTACAGCAATACATTTTTGTCTGGCGACTTACACTTTTGTATATTTTTTTTTTCGACTTTATGCTACGTAGTCATACCTTTTTCTCATCTATTAGTCCTTTTTTATTCCGAAACGACTATATTCTAGGAAAAATAAGTAGTACCGATGCACAAGCACAACACAATGGATTGGGCTTAGTTTGTTCAAGGGTGTTGTAATCGATAGGTACATTACCTCTTTTTTTATCCCAAAATAAGTTACCACAATCTCACCTCATGTTTCGTCTCCATTGCCGATAGAGAGCGCTTTCTGACCCATTAAATTAGTCTTAATCATTCAGCAAACGCATTTAACTGTTCTATCATTAATCAAAAAGGCGTAAATTTTTGCATTATTATTCGGAACATCTCGCAATATCGGTCGTGACAATCCATTTAATTGGCAGGATCTCCCGATCTTTATGGAGGTCAATTGAAAGGTCTTCGAGGTACTTAACGGCATATATTAAGTGAATTATACATAGATACGGAGCGTGGACCTGTTTATCGGTTTCGAACATCGTAAATGATGATGGGGCTCGTAAAAATGATACTTTCTAATGCTCTACAAATGACCTTTGACAACGTTACCTCGTAAATGTATACACGATTCGTATAGGTTAATCTGAGTTTATCAGTGGGAATTACATCTTATGGGATAACACTTTGTAGTATTAATTACCGAATTGATGATTTTTATATGATAAAAGGCAAACCACAAATAGATCACCTGTGTTGTTGCCACGCAACAATTTCAAAAGTTACGCACGAGTTGCTAACCTTTTTGTACCAAAGTAGTGATAAGGTTAAAGGAGAAGCATACATTGCTATATTTGTTTTGATCTTGTAAAATTATATAATTTATCAAAGAATAAGACTGTTGCCTATATCCTCTGATGTAATCAATTTATCGTAGATTTTGTTGACGTTACCATTGTCATCAGCGATATTCTAATGACTTCTGGCTTCTCTCAAGGATTGCCACGAAGTTTGTCTGTTGATGTAAATTAAAAAAAATCGCTTCATTATAAAGGTAATATGACAAATTTCACATATTCTTTATAAATACATCCTGCCTTCTCAATGGCAATATGGCATCTCTAATCGATACCCTCACTAAATCGCTAGGTTTACGAACAAAAGAATCGATACAATGAATACTGGGGTACGTAGTTAGATTATGAAGTGGCCTTGAGTCCACTGGGGTGGGCTTTTGTGAAATCGGGATTAAAGAGGGATGTTCCATTGTTAGGAATATACTCTTGTTACTGACACGTGTGCCAATTACATTGGTTGGTTTGTTGTAATTATAATGGTTACTGTTTATTTTACGTCGTAGTTTTTATCAGAAAAACAGCTACATTATGAATTAAAATTACACTCGGGAATTGGTTTATTTTTGCATACAATGTGTTCTATTTTATCGTATCATCTTTGTTTTATCTTGAACAAAAACTTCTCTTTATGGATTTACTACTATCAGCGTAGACTCCTTAAAGCTATAGACTGCGTTCAATTCTGATAAAAGAAGCTTGGTCTTTCGTTAAAAGGCGTTATATTCAGCTTATGTTAGCTGTGGTCTAGAAAATAGTATCATAAATAAACTTTAATATGTAAGCACAACAAAACGGGCTTGGATAAAAATAACAGTTGCAATACTGATGCGTATGTACGCATAGATGAATGAATGTAAAGAAAGCGAGAGAGATGCACCAGAACCGTGAGAAATGGAAATTTATAATCTTTGCCTACCCTTTTGGGAATATCGATGGATTTTTATTTTTAAACTTTAATCAACCAGTATATTACCGTGGGTTCGCAATGCCCGAAATATTTACATTAAACATGTTACCTCTCACTATCACTCTCTAAAAGTAGTGAAATCACTCACGGTTACAAAAACGACAAAGGACATCTGATATTTCACATTTACCACTGCGTTCGTTTACTCCTTTATCCTACAAAAAATAATGCGGACTTTCTGCGATTCGCCATGTCACGCTAACAAACCTTTTATTTCCCAAACGTAATCTAGAATTACATCTTTAGATTGTGCGGCAGTGAAATTACCATGATTACAAGCTTCTGATGATAAAGTGTCACCTGCACAGTTTAAATGGGAATCAATCAACGACGGTCAGACACTGGCGTACAGACGGACAGTGTGTCCGATCGATAATTCGTTTTATAATTCACTAGACATGGCCGATGCAGTGCCGTTTGTTTTTGCAACTTCTATTATAAGTCTAGGGTAATGATTGCTGGTAGATGGCCTCATATGCAAGGATGGTGTGTTTGTATGTCAGTGTGTTGGTTTGGTCAGTGTGTTTATTGTATTCACGTCGTAAAAAAATTTTTATGGTCGTATCATTAAAAGTATTCTTTGATTGAATGACTAAAAACCGTTAAGATAAATGTTTTGACTTACATTATAAAGGATTCTTGATTCGAAATCGAACATCTATGTAAATTATTTTGTAGGATAAACTAATCTTTCTAAAATTTAATTTAAATATTGAATTCGAAATTGCCAACTCTATGCCCATGACTATACTATATGATTAAGAAAGCTTAATGAAATAATTTTACGGTAATTTCAAGCAAGCGTTGAATCGCACGAAAGCTTGTAAAATTTAATACGTTTACCTTTGACAATGTATTCAAACGAAGGAATAAACTAGCACTTGACCACGATCCCACCTGATGTCAAGTGATGAAGTGATCGAAAGATGGTACGCACTAGTTATTAAGACTAATTTCTAACATACTAAAAGACTATCCGATGTTTGCGTTGTAAATTGACGATATTATTTTCATGTTCAAGAAAATTGATCAATGAAAATCAATCGCTTATATAAATAAATATAAAAATATGTGACCTACGTTACTAATGATAGAAAAGCTAATGAAAAGCCTTCTTTATCCATAACTAACAGTGAAACCTTTTCTATTTATAATATTGGTATTTATTAATATACTGTTTTATTACTCAGAGAGATATCTTCGAGTTACAAAATAAATCACGGTAAGTTCTCCGTCGCCCTTATCAGACGTTTGAACATTTCGCTGTTGATAGAAACAATTTAAGCTTAAAGCAATTGCGATAAACATACTGTTCATTTGCTACCGATGGACAAACGGAAGCCGATATCTCGGTGTGTCATTCCTAAGAAGCCCAATGACACTTGTAGATAGAAGCGTCAGACGCTATCTGCGCTTTCGTATTATTTTCTTGATCCCTATGGGTGTTCCTGAATGTTATTTAATCTTGTCTTATGTTCTTTGTCTAAACAAATTAAAGCTTTAAGTTACAAATTTAAAGGGTACTATGCCGAATAGAAAATAGAATAGAGCTTACTCCTGCTTTAAAAGCCACTAACGCAGGTCCTATAGGGTGACGTATTTTTATGGGCAGCAGTTATCACTTATTCATCCCATATTCTATAAAAATGCAAGCTATTTCATATAGAAGACAAATCAGGTGTTTGAACTTGTTCGAAGGCGACAACTCAATTGAGATTTAGTAAGCTGTTCCTAAACCAATGTAAGCCATGCTAAATATAGTATGGATGCTAAAATTGGCTCATGTCTTAGAAGACATTGCTCCCATATGCTGGGTATTAATTTAGTTATAGGATTATAAGTATACATTTTTAATTTTAAAAAAATCAATCTTTTAATATGTTCAGTTTAGTACTATTCATAGAAATTAATAAATTCAGGCGGTCACAACAGCTATATCCCCGTAATTGTACAAGTGTGGCCGTTTAATTACCTCTCTACATATTACTGTAATAATCTGCATGAGTTATGAGTCGAAGCACGATCCTATCAGGCGGGGAGGAACAGGATTCGCTGGCTATGCATTTTTAATCAGTCCTCATGAAGTGCCCGCGTCGCCGCGACAAATGCTTCCTTATGAATCATCTTAATGCGTCGGACGAGCTCTCGGGATTAAATTTTAATGGGTATTACACCGGCTTATACCTGGGACTTCGTTTGTGTCTGTTTTTTTTTTGACAACATAAGCTAGTAAAAAATTATAGATAACATATGTTCTTCTCTTATGGTCAACACTTAACAATGAATGGATGAATTCTCGTGGGAGACCTTAAGCTTAGTTATTGTAAAGTTTTAGAGATTCGCAGTAATATTTTGTGCATTGCCTGTCCTAAAGAGAAATAATGACGTATACGTAGTAAGAAAAACCAACTGTAATTGAAGTAATTTTGGAATTAAGATAAAATTCACGAAACACGTAGCGAGGATAACACATAGCATATTATCCTTTTTAAAAGTATAGAAAGGTAGTAATATATTTAGTATATTATCCATTTTGTTCCCATACTTTCGATGTCTATCGCGTTAAAAGTCAAGATTTTTCTTTGTTTACTTATCGTATTATTTATTTGCAAATTCCTACTTTCATATCCGTATGGAAACTTTAAATTCTTACCTTGTCAAAATGAAATAAATGACTTTCAACTAGTTGATTGCTTATTCACCTGATTCAGATACCAAACTAGCTTATAACAAAGACTTTAAAAGACCGCTTCGCATATCTTACTTACAATCTTACATTTACCAATCAATCTTGTTGAATCCATTGCGTATAGTTCTTTGATTGAATCTTTCCTATGATTAATGAATGAATCATTTAATAGTTCTTAATTATCATTCATTCTATATTTATATGGCTAAGTAACGGATCGTGTATTTCTTTGATGTTCTTCTTCCTTGCATTTCATACGACTGATGAATTATTTTTATAGATATAGTCTTACAAAGTATAATAAAATACACAAGCCTCATTAACATAATCGAGGAAGACAGAAACAGCAATTTATAAATT
>DWLR01006061.1:0-10385 GCA_018246295.1 Papilio alexanor hazarajatica
TATATATATATATATATATATATTATAATTTATTATGTACAAAGTTAATATTCTTAAATATATAACGTGCAATATCCAGCTCTGCAGCCAAAAGAATTAAAATAAAATTAAGCTAAGAATAATCTCTGCTTAAAATTTTCAATTCCTACAAGCCAGCTGAGATTTGAATCTAAACTCCTCATCACCACGTATAATCATTGCGTCAACTTAATAGTGATTAAGTGGAAGGATGACATATGCTTATTGAGTAATGCTTTACGCAATAAACGTATATTAATTTGGGTAGAACAAGGATTGACATCAAAAGTTACCATGGAAAATTAGTTGTATATACTAGATACTAACAGATACAATGGTTAAAAAAGATGCATAAAAAGACTGAGAAAGGAGGAGGGAAATTGTAATCAAACACCTCACTATACATCCTTCGTTTAGATACGAGTCGAAATTGAAGTAGAAGTACTGAAATGTAACAGCAAATATTCAAAAATTTCATAGACACAAAGAAAAATTCATTTCGACATTCTTAATAAGTCAGTTGACAAGTCGATGTTTTAAATAATGAAATATTACACAGTTCTGAAACATGTATCAGTGTTAAAACGGGGGCTAATTAATTGTTAGTTCATACATGATTGTATTGATGTTTTGTTAGTAATTTATAGTTTTAATTTCTTGTGGATGTATAATGTACAGTCGAGTAGTACCTTGGTGGTATACCTTGGTGGTATACTACTTACAGAAAAATTTCTTTGTTCCGTGCGACAAGCTAAACCTTCTTACAAATAACCAATTGGGCTGTTATCGATGTTCTGACAAAATAAGGTAAAACTGTGGCGTACACCACAGTTTTACGATCTCAGCCATTCAGACGAAATCTTAAGATGCGAATACTCTATTGTTACAACATTGACCGACCTTTGTCCTTACACATTTTAAAGTGGCATCCTATTGATTATTGTTTCTGCGTCAACGCCTCAAGGCGTACGAAACGATTGTCTTTTTTAAAGTGGAATACCGCCAAGGAACCCGACTGTACGTCGACCTGTTTCAAATAATTTTAGCTCCATCGACCGTTCTGCGAACCATGTGCCCCAGCATTACTGATAAAGCTTAACAATTCTTCGTGCAATTTAATTTCCTGTAACTGCTTAGGTTAATTTCCTAATTTATTAAAGTCATCGAATTCGCATGCAAACTAAACAGTAACTATTCGTGTTAAATTGACTAATATTTAACCGAAATGTCGAGTCAACAAAGATGTGATTCTTCGTAAGTCTGTGCTGTAGTCTATATTTAAGAAAAGTCGTATTTCTATAAGTATCGAATACAAAAATTTCTTCAATTGCAAAATTTCTGCTTAAATCGATAACCCAAAAACGTAAACGGTTTTTTTACAACAGATTTTTGTATTGTTTTGAATTAAATAAAATAAAAGCAGAATAGGTTAGATTAGGTTTGTTTTAAATAAAATAAAAACTGATTAGTTAAGGTTTGTTATAAATAAAAAACAGGTTAGGTAAGGCTGCTTTTAAATTTTCATAAATCGATTTTTCAGTTTTAGTGTGTTATAATTCGATATTCGATTTTTTTATTTTACTGTTTTAAAATTTTGAAAATCGATTATTCAGTTGACATGACGAATATGTCAGTTACAACAGAGGACAGCACTTGACAATTCAAAATGTTAGACTTGCTTACAAAGTGTCGGACTTTTTACTATGTTTGCAAATGTTTTTTTTTTTTCTCAAAGATTAATAATTTGCGAAATGTTTTTTCATTTAAAATGACGCTATTACTGTGAGAATACATGAAACAGTTTTTTTTTTCTTAAAAATTAAGAATTTACTAAAATTTTTGTGTTGGAAATTTTTGTTGAAAATGCATAGAAGTTCCCACTCATGCAATATTACCGATTGTTTTTTTTTTTGTTCAAAAACCAAAACACGTGTTCTTTTCTTGTATAGCCTAAATTATAAGTTGCAGCGATATTATGATGATGACTTCGAAAATTTTTCCATAGCAATTACCTTGCGAAAGGTTTTAAAATGATCTCATCGAGACCGAATTGCGTTAGCGGATGAACTTTCGAATCTCAGGTGATTTGTAATTAAAACTTTTTAAACTTTTTTCGATCTTCTTACGTCAAATACCCGAAATAATTTATAACCTATCTAAAACAAGCTTGACCTGTGGCACGTTTGGCAGATAGCATAATCGTAACATAGATAATAAAATAGAATGTAGAGATAGAATACGGAGTAGACAGCGATAATGGTTTATCTCTGAATAAAAAGTCCAATGAAGGAATCGGAATTGAAAATTCTTGAACAATTATGTTCAAAATAAGTGACCCGTAGCTATATTTCGCAAAATAGCACACGACATGAATGAAATTTAAGTTTAATTACTCAAAAACAAAAAGTATTATGGGCTATTTCTTATTAATAATTATTTGCATTGCTCCAATAACTACAGCGACGCCAGACATTAAGTGCTATAGTATACATGAAAACACTTTACCTTAAATTATAAATAACCATTACGAACCACATCCCTCTATTCGCTGCAACCTACAATTTATACGTTTACGTATGTATGTGTACGCATGTTTGTTTGTTTGTCCGTATATTTAGAGCGACCGCGTCAACAGACGCCTCTGTTCGCGTCCCGTTAATTCAACATATATTCGGGTAAAGTGTGGGAAAGCTTCGCCTAGCAGTGGAAGATGTGTACATAAATTTTTGGGCACGTCTTGTTAGCGAGTAACGCATCTTATGACCTCATTACATGATGAAGAAATTTCTTTGTTTTGACTGATTAAGGACTGAGCCGGAATTGTCTAGTGCGATAAATAACTTTCCTATAGCTGCTGAAATATTGGCGCCCTTCTACATGGATGAAGGTAAATGAGAAGGAGCTCACGACATTCGTTGAATAATGCTACTCATTGGCATCTGCAATGATCAGAATCCCTACATCTTTACTACATTCCCATGAGTTTACTTTTTCAGTCGAGTGGAGCCACTTATGCAGCAGCTTCTGTTGGTCTAATTACTGGTTAAATTACCCTTCTAGAGCAACAGTATCGAAGGAACTAAATCATTCACGTGCGGTGCGAAATCGTATTCAACATAATAATGAACACAAATGAAAACAACATATAATTTATCAGCGATAAATTTTACTTATATCAATAAGCTACAATTTAATTGTTAACAATAAGTGTTTTGTATCAGATGTATTATACGCCCGATGACGCGTATCGCCTCCCCCAGCTGGGGTAGTAGGATCTGCTACTGGGACTGTACACAAGAGGGGTCGACAGATGCCCAACAATTCTATAACGTTACGGCTGAAGTGTCATTCACTATTTAATCCCCATTAGTGTAATGGCTTAGAAAGTTTTTGCAAAAATTGGGACCTTATTGGGGAATTGAGACCTTTCTATATTTAAATTAATAAAAAAAATCCTCTTTAACTAATAAAGAGCATTTCTTCCTATAAGCAATACTTTTATGAGGTTTGAACTGAACATCAATTTGATTTTGAGTCAATTTGATTCGAAGTCTATGTAGTACCATAACAACGGAGCACTTGTTTCACCATGTAGTTACATAAGTCAGCCCCTAAAATGTCACCGTAGCATGTCACGCACGAATTTCCTTTTATCGAGTAAGAAACAATAAAAAGCGTTAAATTATTGTGTCCAAATAATATGCATTAACATATAAAATCGTTTCGGACGTTACCGGTTCCATTGCAGAATTATCTCGAAAGGATTTGACGTGTGGTCGTTTGCAAGGAGAAATCTGAATAATCTGATCATAATATTCGAAAGTTTTACATCGACTGTGTTTATTTTATGGTCTCTGCTATCCTTCTTTGAAATAGAGTGATTACGTTTAAGCGTAGATAGGAGGCATATAAGGTTATTTCTTTACTTTAAGTAGATAGTTATGTCAGATTAAAAGATTTATAATTATTTTTTAGATTCAAAGCTCAAAGAATTGATGAATCAATGTATCCGTAATTAGCTGGGACCAAATATCAATGACGGTTTGAAAAAAGAGCTGTTAAACAATAACTGGATCGTTTGAAGCCCCTTGATAAAATTATTTTATTTGTGACATAGTGAAATGCATAAAAATACACACAGATTTGCAATCTCATTATAGATAAAAAAATCCGTTCAGAGAACAATGTCTTTTGTAATAAACGAAGCCCCAGTATAATTGTGTGCCATTAGTGCATCAGCTGAACCATTTGTTGTTTTCCTTAACGGAACATTAACTGACATTAAAGTCTACATAACCCATTATTAGTGTTGCCAAGGTGAAAAACTTTGATATTAATTCCCAAGGCCGCTTGCAACTCCGGGGGGCGAACAGCTGACTGTTTTATTTCTAGCCTTTCTATGCTCAGCAACCCCTTTTTGTCGATGTATTTTGGGGGACCACCTCTAACATAATGCGTAGGCAAGAATGCCCAGAATTGACTTATTTTTATTGAATATGACAATTTAAAATTTATTGTTTGTTCAGATTTTAATTAAGTAACATTAATTATTTTTGCACATTTCTTTTCATATAAATGTTATACTTATAAATGGCTTTTGCTGACTGAATATTATAACTACAAATAATTTTTGCGAAACATTAAATAATACTTTATATTATTGAGTTGCATAAATTTAAATACAAAGGCGGAGTATGGAAGTCGGAGTACATACAAGGATATTTAAAATTGAATATTATCCATTATCATTTAATTTTAATTCACCAATGAGGATATAATTTATAAGAAGATCGAACTTTTTTTTTACCTTGTTTCGTTTTTTAAATTGATTTAAAACAAAAACAAACAAAATATAATTTTTTAGAAGAATACATGAGAATTTATTTTGTTGTATATTTTCTCATAAATTATTTACTTTTTTTAAGGTTGGATAGCGTTTAATTTCTTAAAATGAATCTCTTTAAGACGTCCGCCATTTTCATATCTATTGGAGTGTAACAATTTAATGGTTGAAAACAATTTTTTCGTCCCCTTTCTCTGTCATTATAACTAACAAATTTATTTTCTTGTTGGTTCTTATAATTGCATGTTATTATTGTTAAATTTCCTGTAATAAAATACGTTAGTACATATCTATTTATAGTAAATATGTCACAAAACATTCTTACAGTTTTGCTTTGAAGCTTTAAATTGTTATATTGATAATTTACAATTGTATAAAGCATGTGAATTATCAATATAACATGAAACAAAACATAAAACATACATAAATACTATAGTATTATTATAGTATTCATGTATGTTTTAACTTTCAACTTTCTTATGATTCTAAAAGGTGACTTATTAGGATCCAGTGGGTGAAGAATGTTCTTATAGACCTTGAGCGAAATTTTCATCTAAATTATAAACTTGTTGACTGTCTTTAGTTACTTAATTTAGGTGCTTTAGGTTTTATTTTTATGCTATAAAAAATGTCAGTCTACAGTTGAAGTATGTATTCACATGTCAACCGAGGCATATTTGTGCACACGCAAATTATTATTCGAGAATCAAACCCCTGGCCCCTGTCACCCCGTAAGCGAGGGTGTATCCCACTGCGCTGTCACTGCTCCCCTCTAAAGCTTGCTGCATAGCAACAGCTTAACTATGATAATAATACGTTTGTCCATGACTGATTTCTGCTCGCCGGCTGATGTTGGTTGCACCTTTGACACCTTTTATGGAAATGTTAGGGTTATGGATGTTTGATAATATAATGCAGTAGTGAAATTAATTGGCCAGAGGTAATAAACATTATCTGGTTCTAACAAAAACCTTAGCTAGTATTTGGTGTACAAATGTTCGCCCTCTTTTGTTTGCGCACAGCTAAATATTGGAGCTTGTTGTTAGCGTCAGGATTTTTACGTAATTAAGATGTATCTTTAATTATAAACACTTTCCGTGTTGATATATTAAAAAGTAACATCGGTTGTATTGTCACTAAATATCAAATGGGATTACAATGCCACTTGATATTAAGTGGTGATGTTGGTGGTGGTGGCTACAGCCAAACGCTGGTTTATAAATTAAAAAAAAACTTGTAATTCGAACTCCTAACTTTCATTCCCTATGGCATGACATCCACGAACTAATAATTTTGGTAAAACGACGTGTACTTAACTTTTGTTGTCACTGTCTATCTCACTGCGTTTAAAGGCGTGATGTGAGACATTATTATTGCTATGAAACATAACACTGAACGTAGCGAGGCGAGCCGTAACGGAAGTTTGAAACTATTCGGTTCGGGTGATTTATGTGACGTAGGCGGTGTTAGAAACGTTATTATAATCCCTACCGCTCCCATCTCGTGACAAATGGATTTGAAATCATCGTACCGGTTTAGTATAGGCGGGGTAAATAGAAATATAGATTTGTTGATAATTAGGTCATCAGGAACCGAAAAAACTCGTATCTATGTTTCCGTCCAATTATACCTTTCTTCAAGAGAAGACTGAATAGGCTAATGCTGAAGTAGCGCTAGTAGGCCCTGGTTTTTAAATGAGATCACAATATGTTTTATATAAATGTTTCGGCATTGCGAACTCACCGGTTACACTTCACTTATTATCAGGTGGTGTTTGTTGTACTCAAGCGCTGTTATAAAAAATAGGAAGCAATACCTACCCAGGAACATCCAAACGCTGTCAAAATAACAAAATAGATATGGTATTAATATTTTCACTCACGAGAAATTATATTCAGCCGGAAAGTATAAAAAAATAACTCCTCCACATTATAAAAGCGTCTCAAAAAGCCGAGATTTTATATGATAGGTTTGTGTATGTTATGATTTTCTATTTGTAATAATACAAATGACAAGATGTGAAGAGTGCACGATACAAGACGTCGTTTTATTTTACATGTGTTCAAGGTAGGATTAGACCTCAGTTTGAGAACAAGATCCATTTACTGGGCCTTCTCTCAAGTCACAAAATGTCCTAGGAAATATTAAAATAAGTTTTTGTTTTCGAGTAATTTTTGTTAACTTTCTAAAATAATACTGAAATGGTAAAGTGTACCGGCCCCAACAATCATCTCAGCCTATAGTCGTCCACTGCTGGACGTAAGCCTCCCCCATTGATCGCATTATTGGGGGGGGGGGGAGTGCATTAATTGCCACGCTTGGCAGGCGGGTTGGCGATCGCAGTATGTTCCACCGTACTAAGAAAAGGACGCTTCGGCTCGTCCTCCGGTGGTCTTTAGATCCAGACTCAAAACAGACATGTTCATGCACACAAATGTTTGTCTTGGGTGGGAATCGAAACCACGATCTGCGGCGCGAGAGGAAAGTTTCTTGCCACTGCGCCAACTGATCAGCCTCAACAATAACAAGATAAAAACCACTAAACAAAATCGTAGTTGTTTCAATTAAATTAACTTTAGTCAATAAGGTTATAGGAGTCATATTGATCAATAAAAACTCTCGTCCGTTGTTGTTGGTCGTAAAATTAATTTATTCTGAAAAAAAAAATTGTTTACAAGATCCGTTATTGAATAAGCATTTTCCTAAATGTAAGAATTGTTTTTATTCCATTGCACGAAATATGTGATGTTCATGCGTAAATAATTTGCAAAAAAAAATTCCATAAACTTTTTTGTTGGACTTACTTGGATGAATGAGTGGCAATTGATGGTATCGATAAGTAATCCCAGTAAAAATTATCGTTTAAAGTCTATTTCAAAATTATGGATATTGAAACTAAGTAGAAATGCTATTTAGATAGTTTATCAAGTGTGCATTATTTCGGTAGTACTTATGATTGTTGAGAGATTCAAAAAACTTGTTAGGTCTGAGAAATGAAAAGCCAGTATGGAACTGAATACCTTTATTTGTAATATTACATATATGTTTTATTTATTTTAGTAAACGTGTATCAAATTGATAAAACTATCAATAAATACTTATATTTATAACACAACAAATACATTTTAAATCAATGTTACATTACCTTTGAATAAGCAAGTCTAAAAAATATCAATTCATAACAACAATACACCTCACCTACTTATACAATCGATTAGAGAAGAAAAAAAAAATTATCTGAGTCGCTGAAAACAAGGTCACACAGCAAAGACAATCAAACTTTTTGAAGCACACATAAAACTATAATGTAGAATATAATCTATGCAGATACGATACACGCACACTTGTCGTTACGCTAAGAAACTCGAAACAAACAAAGCTGTAGATTAAAATTGCTAATGAGCCCATTGCCTAAACTTGGCACAAACTTAACACGCCGTATGAATACAGATTACATCAAATATTGACCATACAAATGAGCTATAACACGACCAAATGTGGGAGCAAGAGAACATTTATAGTAGCGCTAAAATGTCTACGTACACAACAAATGGCCGTATAACGTCTTGTTTGTGAACGCTACAAATAGATAATATAGTTCTTTTGTAAATAGCTAGTGTATGAGGCAATCTAATGCATTATGTAGTGAGCTAATTATAATCCTACATCCCATGTTTCATAGAGTATTTATTAAAGCGGTTTTCTAATTTTTTTGCATCCATTACATTATTTTATGCTGAAATTGTTTTCACACTTTCAAAATGATGGTTTTATAACAGTTTTGGTTGAATTTGTATGACAAATAAAAAAATCTTTTGTTGAACAAGCGTAAGTTGCCGACCGGGAACAAGTTGTCGGACTGGTTTAGACACGTCGGAGCCCGGACGATCCTGCGTGTAGCAACTATCTCTAGACGGGTTTTGTGCTTTCCAATTAAGGGATCCGTGAACTGGTTACATTTTGTCGTATAATTTCCAGCTTTATTCAACTACTAATTTTATTCGAAAACAATATTGTTTCAATAGATTTTGCTGGAATAAACCCTAGTCACATTTGATCCCAAAATTAATTTGTTGAAAATGACAAAGAACTATGACAAAGAACTAGTCAAATATTCTAGCCACACCCATTAAGACGCCAGCTTAAGCTAATCTAGTTATTAGAAACGTATATCGTAGTCAAGACTGTTTCGCATATATTATATTTTAACGTCTGATAAATAGGCATATTATGATACTCCGTTATTGCTGAATGTTATTAATTATTATTAGTGCTGGTTGTAAAGAAAACAGTTGACGTGTATCCAGCGTAGAGTTTATCGCTGTTGCTCGAACGCTTATATTTTACAACGATAAGTTCATTGTTAAGGTATCCATTCACACTGAGCTATTTGAAAGTAGAATTTTATAACAAACTTTTTTGTATTTATTAAATCTAGATGCGAAATAGAAAAAAAAGACGTCATGATCCTTTTTCTCTCGGGATGAGACAATTTGTTTTTTTTTTTTCTTTTTATTTCTCTTTTTAAATTTAAAACCTCTATCGCCGAAAGAATAGCTGTAATTTTTTTACAGCATTTGAACGTTTGTTTATTAAATATAAAAATCATTTATAAGCTTTAGATTAATCTAACTAATTCTAATTCTGTAATAAAATTAACTGCCAGCTATAAAAGAAATTAGGAAAAACTGTTATCGACTGATTCAATTTAATTTTCACTTTTTCCCGTCAAAGAAATGATTACAAAGAACAAAAACTACGGAAGTAAATTATACCGCAAAACAACTTGTTTTAAGTATTGGCAGCACATAATTATTAATAATCTATTATATCATTAGCTACAAATTAGTTCTAAAAGTAATTTTGATAAGACTTATTTCATTCCATTCGCTTGGTGGATCGTTTTCAGAAATAATGTATTTTCGTTCATATTTTACCCGCACCAAATTTATGACTGTGATTTTTTTTTCAATAATACGGTCATTTAAAGAATATGTATCAATGTTACGGAACGAAAAAATAATAATTTATGGTAGTAAACCTAAATATTACTTTACAGTTTACCTTTCAAATCCCATATAAAATGATTATCTGATATCACGAAATTGAACAAACTGGACGAAACGACGTGTTTTTCAATTCGATACGCTCGATCATGACTCACGGACGACAAGGCCAAAACGCCGGCCGGTCCAGCTTGGAAACAACTTTTTTCTTTTCTCTTCTTTTTTTGTTTGATCGCAATGCTATCACCGCATTTACTGGTTAACGTTAACCGTTAGTTAGTATTTGCAACCATTATCATAAAATGTATGTGCTAACTAACTTTTATAGATTTTTTTTTCATATTTTTTAATTACTAACAAGCTTATTCGATGGTCAAGTGACATGACACTATTCTTTTACAACTATGATTTAATGTTTTTGATTGATGATAATTATTGACAAAAAATGTTTTTTTTTAAAGCAGGCTACGCCATTATTAAAAGTCCATGATCTACGATTTCAAGTGTTATCAACACAG
>DWLR01006062.1:0-10384 GCA_018246295.1 Papilio alexanor hazarajatica
TAAATACACGATGAAGTTGATTTTTGCGTGAAAGATCATTCTCTATAAGAAATAAAGTATTATTTTTGTAAAAAAAAAATTATTTGTAGTATTTTTCAAGTTTTTTACATATTTATATTATGTTTGTGGCAAAAAAAATTTGCTTATTCAAAAGCCTACATGTTATAATATATTTAAAGTAGGACGAGTATACTCGTCCTTGGCAGCGAATGGGTTAAAATACACAACAAAATAAACATATGAAAACCACTCATTTCAAAAGTGTTAAGCCCATTTTCACCATTGACCCCTAACGTTAAGGGAGCCGGTAAAGAAATTTAAGTGCTAGTTTCGGTTTAAACCACTGTCTATGCGTTACCTAAAGCCTTTGGTGGACCTTATAAGATATAGGCTCGATATTCGGTCTTTTAGCGCTAAGTGATATTTTACATTTTATATTATATACGAAAAAGTTATTGTTATTGAGAATTTAGATATTTTTGTAACAGTTGATTAATTAACTAAACAAGTCCCATTTCAATCGCCACATAATTATTGCGAGAGACGAGATTTTGTTCCGAAATATTTGACAAATACTTATATATATAAGATCAAGATTATCTGAGGATGCTATTATTTTTATGAAGCAGAAAAGAGCACTATTTTTATTTTTATTATAACAGGTGTGAGTATTGATTTATGAAATTACCTAATTCTATTTTTTTTGTCTTTTTTGCCCTCTAGCGACCAAAGAAGGCAACTTTGTAAATATTTTGAAAATTATTTTATGTTTAAAAATTAAATACGTCACTTATTTTGTGTTTTATTACACCTTATTATTGAATTTTTGAATTCAAGATTTATTATTTATATAATAGATAACTAAATTAAGATTTATCAATTGAAAAATCTGACACTTGATGATTGAGATGACTTTTAAATTGGTAGCCCCTAAAACTAGGTGAAAATGAATTTAGGTAAGAAACTGATTCCCGAAAGAAAAGTTGGTGAAAACGGTATGAAAAGTTTCATATACTTTTGAATCTATTCTCATAATGTAACATTACTTCTATTATTTATAAGACCCGACACGATCAAAATAAAATGAAAGAACATGCCACCTAGCAGACAAACTGCATATGGGAAATAATCCGTATGTATTGATTATAAATAGCAACTAAACAAATTAACGTACTATTATATTTTAAAACAAATATATATAACATTATCGCCTGCTGGCTATTTTATGACTTTATTGTGGTTCGTATATTGTAATACTATTTTTATAAAACAAATCAGGATTTATCAATATTTATTGACAATTAGCGTCGGTAGCTTAGTTAATACGAAATTTAATCAGTAAAATTAATTCGGTTCCCGGTGGCAAAAACCTATACGTACGTATGTGATCTGGCTACCAAACATCTTTTTAGAACGATTCGTAATTAGAAATAATGTCGGTAAACAGCATAATTTTATTACATGTGTTTGTAAAACTCAGTATGCAGTACTCACTGTAATTACGTTAGTATGTTTGATGACATTGTGGAAATTGTCAAATATTTAATATAAATGAACGCATTCATTGCATTTAATATAGAAGAATTAAATTAAATAACACTAATTAAAATATGTTACATCGCATTTACAAAACTGTTGAATCTTTAATTTCGAATTATAGATTATAAAAATATATATCCTTTTTATAGAGAACTAAGCACGTAATCGACTGAGCAATTCTGTAATCTACGTAGTAATTTTATTTTAATGAAGACATGACCTCAATATATTAGCGAGCTATGAAATGTTTTAGTACAACCGAACGATATAATTAAAAGCTATTAAATATACTTTACTACTAGCCAAGTAAATCTAAAATAATAATTATTTTATTGCCATTATGAGACACAAGTTTGCAAATTATAATTTTATTTAATAAAATGATCCCCAGGGTAGTGTTCACCCTTTGTAGGTTAATTTTTTTGGTAAATGCTTATACACCTGCTATTCCTAAGTTGTCATGAAAGGCAACGATAATTCGGGGAACGTGAAACCATTTTTTGACTAGTCTAAATAAAGTAGTAAGACTACCGTAAATAGAGTAGATCTAAATTAAGCGTCTAAACTTTCCCCTTCAGAGTCTTATATTGACCACATTTTTTCTAAGGGATGACGATGATGGATGGACTGTAATATTATAGAACTATAAACAGTTTGTGCGGCTACGAAACAAATAAACACACATATATTTATTTATAGCGTAAGCATAAAATATGAAAAAAGTTAGTCAATTTATTAAAAACACATATGGTTCATATCAATTTTACGTATAAGATAGAAACTTCAATGTAAATTTGATATTGCTTTTTATATAGATAGCAATTGCGACTGTTAAAACAAAAGTGATCACGTCAGATTTTGTCCACCGTCAAAAGTTAATGACATGTCTATTTTTAAGACATTTTAAATGGCAATAATACTTACTAACAAATAATAGTAATACATATTAATATGATTTAGACAATAAGATAGTAGTGACTTTGTAGTAAGCGCAGTATAGTAGTGTTCGTGATGCATGCAACGGCACCGTTGAAATTATCGTAATAAGTTTCGAAATAAGCGGTTTTGGTAACTCGTATCTGAATATGGCTTAAATTTCTGGGCTATTAAATCACGTAGGTAAACTCTTTACGGCCATTTGCAAGCGATCAATTTGCTTATCGCATAAATTGACGGCCGTTTATGTTTTAATATTTTTAAACAATGAGATATTCTCACGAGAAGTTCACTTCTACACGTTTAAGGATATTAAGATAGTTTTGAGATTTTTGATGGTATATTAATATTGTTTGGAACAGCTATAATTAAAACGATATCTTTACAATCATGTTATATAAACTATTAAATAAAAACAGTTAAATATCATTAAAATTAATTTAAAAGTCAAATAAATCAAATAAGTAATCGAGAAATTAAATTTTAAGTGACTTATCTTTGTAAAACTATTACACCCACTTATTAAGGTCGTTGGTTCGAATCCGCCATTCGACTATTGTTGTGAAGCTAGTCCTTCCACGTCCTAGCACAAGCTTTTAAGCTGAGTTGGAATGGTTACAAGAAATTTTAGTAATTATTTCAATGATCTACTAATATTTTATGCAAAAAAAATGGAAATATGTATATTATAGGTATATGTGTTGCGGTTATTTATAATGTTGTATTATTTTATAAATGATAAATTACAGTTACACTAACATTCAGTTTACTGGAATTGAAATGGAAACGAGCGTTCCATAAACAATTGATTTCTTGTACGATAATTTAATAATTCACTTCCTTATGTTTATAGAAATTAAATTTTAAGTAAAATATACATATGATATGATGTTGATAGCTTATCAAAGAAATCTACGTGATTATCACTAAACTCTGTTTTGTATAAACAAATTTGACACGAAATATTCGAGTTTGTTTAAGTTATCAAGTATCACTTCAGTTATTTGAAAAGTAATCAATGTTTTTTTTTCCGTTATAAAAGTTATTGAGTGGCCAATTATAATTTGTTTTGAATATTGACACAAAGGTATTTATGGTAAGATATTTCATTTAAACATACAACAGTCTATGGATTAAGAAAGTTTTTTGTAAATTACAATATACTTTTTTCGTTGTTGTTGTTTTCTTGTTACTTGTTAGAAGTAAAGACATCAACGCGCACGATACATTAAAAAAAAAGAACAACCATAAAAAAATTACAAACAAAGCATCCAACTGGAACCGTTTTTATACAACAGTAAAAAGTGATAAATTAAATTGTTGAAATGCCAAAAGCTAATCAGTTGCATCAATATTGTGTGCAACCTTCGCGTTAACAAGCATCTTGCCATTGTTATCAGTGACCCTGTGTAACATCCTTCTTTTCTTCGTGTTACGAGATAAATCTCCCATTACACGAAAACAAAAAGAGAAAAGGCCGTTTACGGTAAATGAATCATATTGTTTTTCTCAAATAATAAAAATAATAGGAATATCTAAATATGCACGGCTGATAATCATGCCCTTAGCAAACTATTAGTTTATGTTTACCCAGTTTTAGGCAAACAGAACTAATATATATTGAATAAGACTCTCTTTAGAAATTACTCTATATTTTGTGTTTGTTTGAATACAAAATGTACATATGATTTGGAAAAGTATGTATAACATTCCATATGAATATTATATAAATGTAATAATTGTATTGATTTTGCATAATTTTTTAAATTCTAAATTATTACAATATCATGCAAAAAATGTTGTCATTATTATCAGACTGTATTAATCCACTGCAGGACATAAGCCTCCCCATTGCAGACACTGGAAATGCTACTTATTAATTATTATTTGTTATATTTTAAAGTAGATACAATATCAAGACTATGAAATTGGTTAACGATCAAATGATAAATATATTTTTGTTGTATTTTGCATTTAAATTTTATAGTTCTTTTTTTACCAAATCGAGATAGAATGAGACATATATTATATTTAACATATTAAACATACGAATCCACGATCACACTTTTCAAATTATTGAAAAACATCATTAAAAATACATTTTGATTGAGTACAAAATTTTGAGAATCTATTATGTTATATTTCAACACATAAATCTTTATTTTGTGCTGAGTGAGCTTATTAAGTTGTGAAGAGATTCATTTCACGTGGTAGAGCCACACAATACAGAAAGTTTTATTTACGGCACGAATAAAATAACTCAAACCAACTAGAGCCACTAACAAGATAGATAAATACCATTAATGTTATGGTCAGCCGTAAATGTAATAATCGATTATCAATAAGAAAGGTAATTGTCTTTTTATTATGGCTTAAGATAATAATAATATTATGGCTTAAGATAATAATAATAATGCCATCGCATTACCACTCCATTCCTCGCATCAACTGCTACGTATTGTAACATCAATAATCCTCTACAACTAAATCTATTACATTAATTCATACATTCTTGTACACTTTAAGACTTTATGCAATGTTTTGGGATATATTCACAACAACAAATAATAAGCGAACTAACTTATAAAAAAAGTAATATTTTAAAATTTGAGCATTTCACAAGTGACAGACAGACTTTCATAAAAAAAACTTGTAAAAGTTTGTTTCTGGTCACCATCTCTCAATTGTTTTACTAAATTTCTTAAGAAAAGTAGTAATTAAAAGACCAAATAAAAGAATTAAATTATTCTAAATATTTTGGTGAATTTCTAAATCCCGAAATCAATTTACACGTGGCCTCGATTTCCAGTAACAGGAAATCGAATTAAATTTACATAAATAAATTTGCACATTGTCAAATTCTTTTAAGCATCAATCGTGTTTGTCTTATTGATAAATCAGAAGCTGTGTTGCTAGACACTAATGCTAAGCTATTACAAGCTTCTAAGAATTTCGTGTACATGTGGCAGCCGCTTTATAACTTATCTGACAAAGATAATTTGCCTTACAACAAATAAACTTTTAATTTTAAAAATATCAATAACCTTATTTACGGGTCTTTCATTATTTGATTAAACTAATAACAAAATTAAAAATTATCTTTTATTGTTGATATGGTCTCCTTTTCTAAAATCCTTTTTCTAAAAAAATTGTACAAGCACAGAGCAATTAAGAATAGCGATATCTATTTAACACCATAAATATATACTTTAATATTATACATACTGTCTAATTGGAATTTGTCTACTTATATTAGTCATTTACCAACACTACGTATGTGTGGGTTTGCGTATCGACAAACTCACGTACTAGAGTCTATAAAGTGAATCTTATAAGCGATAGAGTATGTAACGTATGCAATTATTATAAAGGAAAAAACTTACCTTAGCCGGTGGAGATGCGATCCAAAAAGTATGATAAATCGGAATAGCACTTTAGTGTAATAAGCACGAGATGTAGCACTTCGCGTCTACGTTAGAGAACAAGACTCGAATATAAAGTTCATTAACACCCCGTTGTGTGCACAGCGGTGGGACTCCAGAGTCCCGGTGTATAGGCCAGGGGCGACGGTGACGTCGGGGAGGCTTTAGGGCGCAAGCCGAGGCTGCGGTGGTAGGATGCCGGCGGCGCGCGGGTGACGGTCCAGCGTCCGGCCGCACAACGCGCCTCGCAACGGTAAACTGGCCGCCCGCGCCGACGCAGCCTCTCCCTCGCTCGTATGAGTGCCTCCAACCTCCCTCCAAACAAATAGTACCGTACGCCGCACTTCTGTCTCGGTAACTTTTATTATACTTTTATTAGTGTTGCCTCGGTCCGCGTCTGTGTGTTCTATTCCACCAACACACGGGCGCGCGCGACGTGGCGGATACGTGTGGGTGTTCGACTTGGTAAAGTACCTATGCGTGCTTTGATCTTACGATTCGGTATGCACGGCCGCGCCGCCACGCCGCCACGCCGCTGCACGTAGCACGGAGCCTGTATTTTACTTCTGTAATGTCTAGTCAATAATTTTTGGTTGGTGTTTGTGCAATAACATACGTCGAACTGCGCGATAAGCCTGGCTAAAAACCGGTACAGTTTTACAGTTCTACGTGTGTCTTTGCTTTGAAAATATTGTACTCCTTAATCGTCCCACGTTTCCTCATATATAAATAGCGTTTTGCATAACATGTTGAGCAGGCGTGGAATAGAATATCTACTCTCTTTTACAAGTGTACAAAATAAAGAAACAAATCTAATTACAGTCTATAGACTTCAGAGAATACTTTCACACTCAAGGCTATCCGGAAGATCTGGAATTCGCCGTTGAATTTTTCCACTGACAAACAATCATGATTAACTTTGCTTTGTTGTCGTAATTGTAACTTCACATTGTCTTAAGAATTATTATAAAAAGTTAAATTTTGAAAATGAATGCATGAAAATATTTCAAATAACTGAATCAAGAGAACATAAAAAAACTATTTAAACTGTTTAATGCAACAAATACATGTATGTAAATCAAACAGTAGTAGTGGAAATATTCAAAATGTTACACATATATTATGTGCATGTTGGATTTCACGGACAAGTTGCCGTGGTTAGTAAGCCTATCACGCCGCAGGTCGTGGATTCGATTCCCACCCAGGACAATTTTTTTTGCGTGAATATTTAAAACATCTTCATTGCTGACGAATTGGGTGGGACCTTAGTTAATTAGTTTTTAAATATATTACATAAGTAGCTCGTAATGATTAGGTAGAGGTTACAGATGGCATTTGTCATGGACCTAGGAACCTTTCCTACCTTGAGCGTTTAGGGTAACTTCAATAAAGAAATTTATGGAAAGAAGTTAGCAGATATACGAGTATATGTTATATCTATATTAGTAGATACCAGTATAGTATTGTAATGTTAGGTTTTCTTTTAAAATATACATCGCTGCAATCCTCATCCTTTTTTTACTAAGCCGTAGGCCTAATTTTAGTCCGCTTCCCCTTCCCATCCTTTTCTATAAAGGAATAAGTCTAAAGGAATAGAAGATTTTACGGGGAAGGGGATGAATAGTAGAAGGAAATGACAATTTTTCTGTCTATCCTCTCCACTGTCTATTAAAGGTAGGCAACGCATCTGCAACCAGTGCTGCCAATATAGGTGATTTGTCGCCAATACCCGGGATGGAAATCGAAGACATATAATTCTAAACAGCGACTTGCCTTAGAAAACCTCCCACACAAAATATAAAGAATGCGAGTGGGATCAAAAAGAAAAACCTGACCTGGGAATACCTCCAAAACAATAAAGCTTGGTACGTAACCAAATTTAGGATGCAGTAAAGTATTCGCTTCGCTGTTAATGACCATTGTAATAATATGTATTATACCGGCTCAATAGTATGGAAAAACTCCAATAATTAAATATCTGTCCCTGTTGAAAAATTTGTTCTGAGTCCTGTCAATGTTTGTCATATTATGCAAGCATTATGTTACAGAAAACACGGGAAAACATGGAAAATGTGCTTAAGCATTATCGTGACGAATGGGAATGCATACCAGCATTTAAAATTAACTTCCCAAAAACCACCTTTTTTTAATTACATTATATTTATCAGTTTAAATGGTGGCAAAAAAATGTACGTTTCCAGCGGAGCTTGCGGTAGTACCAGTACAGTAGTTACTGATATTGTTGACGGCGAAAGTCATGTGTATACTGACACCAGATGAAGCAGAATTATGCTAATATAATTTTTTAATTGTAATTTTTTCTGTAATTTTTTTCTGTAATTTTTTTAGTCCTTTATTTTAATGTACGATAGTAAGTATCGTTTGACACTAAGACCTACATACTTATCAATAAATAAATTATTAAAAACTACGGCTACTCAAGCTGTGAAAAATGGCGATATTTGGTTCCGAGTTGTCGGCAACACTGTCAGCAACTTACAAATGCTTGTTGCAGATATTGGTCACTTAAGTGGTCACTTGCTCGTTTGCCGCCGAAAATATTTGACGGTGTGTCAATGCGTCGGCGCAACGAATGACTTTATTTTAACAAGGAAAATCTGTTCAGACAGTCCTTGATAGAAACGATGTCTTAATTCATATTTTAATATTATCAGTTGATTATTAAAGCTTTAAGAGATTTTAAACTTGAAAACATTGAATTTTTAATAATTTTGAATGTAATCCTCTTCAATACTACATTGTATTCACATGATTATTTGTAAATTTGAATTTTATCAATCCTGAACACACCTCATAACTTAACTCAGGTTTTAATAATAAAATTTGAATATTAAAGCTTTAATAGCTTTCCGATGTATTAAGCTTTAATTAAAAACAGTTTTGGCTGCTTTCCGCATCCATACAATTATGTATTGTCATTTCTCATAGTTCTCATCACGCAACAGTAACGTTATAAATATAAATTAAGATAAATAAAAATTAATGAAGAATGGGCGGTATGAGTTTTGTACATTTTCTTCATCATCGAGATTTTTATTTCATGTAACACATTGTCAAAAATGCCCATAAGTACTTATGTGCATTTTTCGACCTGCAATATTTTAAGTTTGCTTGTTTAGAGCGTAATCTAGCCTTACGAAATAAGGAATGATTCTGTTTTGTTAATAATTCATTCATATAAATTTAGTATTCCCAAGAATCAAGTGTTTTATTTTTTGGTGTAATATTCCTTCATGACCGGGCGGCAGAAATAAATATACTTTTTTTCTGTTTGCTCAAGAATTGCACAACCATTGGTCAAAAGACTTGGTTGTGTTTCTAGGACCCACTCTCAATATTAGGTCGAGTTCGTCATCACCAGTCACAATAACACAGACTTTGTTGTCGATCAAACTCATAATATATAATAAGCTTTTTTGTATTATTTCCGGGACACCAATTTTTGATTCACTGCGGTCAATACGATTAGTTACGTCCATAACTAAATATCTTAAATATCGTATATTACGTTAAAAATTTAACTTTTTTGTTTTAAAGTTTACATTAAACAGCAAACACCGGTGTTTGCTCCTTATGACACAGTTACAGTTGTATTTCTGATATACAGGTGTCCAGAAGTGACAGGTATAATGGAAGACTCGAGATTCCTTGCACCTTCCACCATCCCTTGCAGAGCAGAACCCCACTTGCCTCTTTTCTCTCGCTCTCGCAGTTTTACGGATCAGACAGCTATATAGATAAATTCAAAAATAAAAGCCGTATCGAAATACCAAATTTCATTCAAATTCGGATAAAGAACCGTTTCCGAGATAGCTATATATAGAGCTGTAATAACAAGAATTAAAATTATAATACACGTATATTGGTATATACGTGTATTATAATTACACAAGTTGGTACTCCTATAAATTTGTAGAATAATTTTTAATTTTTCTATAATTCATTCTTACACGTTGAGGTGTATGATGAATATTTCATAGTTTTTGCTAATTTTCGAGTGACTAAATGGAGCGCTCGATCTCAAAAATCATCCCCCGGATGCCCATTTGATGAACTATCTATATCGGCCGTAATACGTAATATAACATAATTTATTCTGCATCCGATTACATCTTGATATTCTCAAATCCTTTACAGTTATTTACTAAACTGTACTTCTATGCACTTAAACACCATTTTTACAGAAATTTCTTAAACTGTCACTGCAGCATGAAGTAGCCGTGTACTTACTTTATTCGATTTATTAATAATATGAGTTATAAAATAAAATGCGTCTGCCTATTTATAAATAGAAAAACATTAATCAATCTTACTTTCATATGACAGCCAGATACCAGGGCACCGGTTGCTGCTTAAATATATATACATACATACATCACTGTGATACATCGTTTACGTTTTAGGCTAGTTTGAAGAGTATAATGTATATACGATCAGCAAACATGATGGATATATATATATATATA
>DWLR01006063.1:0-10384 GCA_018246295.1 Papilio alexanor hazarajatica
CTACTGGCTTACCCGAATTACATTTCTCGCAATAAATTGTAAAGACTCTACAATTACATTTTTGTCACTCCTTTCTTTTTTTACTATTTACGTCTTAAGTGACTTGTTTTGGACACTCGAGAATTTTGTTTTGATATCAAATAAGCCAGCAGATCCTTTAAAAATCTTCGTGTGAAAGTTATAGAATGATTAAATAAACATAAATAAATTCAGACTGAAATGAAAATGTACAAACTCTTACATTATAGTTCGCGTACTTTCCACTCCCTTAAGTGTTTCTGGCAATGTTCCGGGCGCCGGCGGATGTCGGGATTGGCGTCCCGAGCGACCACCTCCGAAGAACAATCCCGTCCTTGTGCCGACATTTACAATACTGTCTTGTTTGTACTGGTCAAAGTTATTTGTGTTGTGAATCCGTAAAGCATATCCATATATCTTCAAAACCTGTAGCATATTCTTTCTTAAATACAATGAAAAACTGAACACTCACGCTCGTAAGTCCGAGGGGTGGGCAGAGATTACGGATGTCCATTTGACGTTCTGCTAGAACACCTCTTTTGCTTTTTTATGTAATGTAATTTATATACACGCTTGTCAGGTGTTCTTTAGTATGTCACTAATCTGGTCGATAGAAATAGCACCTAGGACGTCCCCTATGAACACTGCCACTCACTTTCGCAATATAAATTTTGTCTTTCACTCTTTATCTGAGGATTTTCAAATCTTATTTTAGTATATTTATCTCATATGTTTCTTCATTAATTTGACAAAGATTGGATCTGCTTGGACTTTTTATGTTAATTGACGAACGCAACACAAAAATAATTCGCCCTCCGAAATTTAATGTGCTCAGTGTGACGCTCGTGTTGATGTCACTCAAATTATATTCGCGGCCAATTCTTAAAGCTTCACATTGAAATCTACATGTGACTTGCATTAAATATGAATACGGTAGCAACGTCTGAAGTTATTTGTTATTCAATATTTTTTAGTGTTTTAAAAAAGGACAAAGTAGTCGGGAATAAATAATTATTCCCTAACTAAAATCTTTTCAATCAGTCATAATCTCGTACTTATCCCAATTCGAACGCAGTAACTTTAGAGTTAGACTTACTGCAAGTTCACATTTGTTAGCAGCTATTTAAGTATTCCTTGCATTGTTATTAAGCGTTGTTCTTCATTTTAAGGATTTGTTTAACTTAGCTGTTACTACTGAATTACTGTAATCTACCAGTTTGTTGATTGTTGTTGATTTGTAGGAAAACATTAGTTTGAATATTAAAAGAATTCGAGGTATATCATTTTGACGACTATAAAACTCAGTGCGGTTCACCACGACGAAGTATACATCTATGAAGCCTTAAGCGCGGCCGAGAGCGTGCAACACTGGCGCGCGAGGCTAGTTCGTCTGACGCCCTCACTATGCGTACTATTATTAAACGAGTTCATTAGAACATCGCAACGCACCTAAAGTATTCCGATATTTTACACTGCCTTCACGCGAGCTTACTACTGTAATGTTTTTAATGTTACGTGGACATATTAAAATATATTATGCAGTCGTCTGAAATGCTAAAAACGATACTTAAGAATATGTGGAATTTCTTCCCAATTAAGATTTTAACACAGTCAACAAATTGAATCGTCTCATTGAAAGAAATGCTCACTAGGGAGTTCTGCCAGTCGCATAGAGTATACGAGCAGCGCCTGCGCTCTCCGGCTCTCTACACGCGCCATTCATTCACCGCGCGTCTGATCCATCCAACGAGACGACACACAAGTCTTTATTTCGGTAAAGATACAGACGGAGCGATCGACTCGCGTCGTCGTTTCGACGGATTGGAGATTTTACAAGTCAAATTCGAAATGAAATTTTAAAATATCATCGGATCTGGCCGTCGGACGACGCGCTCAGTGTCTCTGTGAGGGACGCGGCGCGGTGCGGGCGGGGCGGTGAAGCGCGGAACGGGGCCGGGGAAGCGGGAGCGGCGCGAGTGTGCGCGAGTGCGCGTGTGGTGGTAGAGCGAGGCTCGTCGCGGCGCGCCCTGTCAGTCGGCGGCGGCCAGTCACGCGCGTCGTCTGTACGAATTCCAGCGGACTCGTAGCACTGCCACCAGCTCGGCTGCCACTTTTCACATTTCGACGGCTCTCACGCTCTCGAGCGTGGAGGTCGGGTACCTCGCGTCGCGTTTTCGGTTCTCGGCGATTGCGCGTTGCGCTGCATCAGCCCGCCTGTGCCTGCAGCGACCGTAGCCGCAGCGCCGGTGGTACTCCAACGCGCGTCGGTGCCTGTGCGTGTGTGACTGCGGCGGTTATCTCGCCGCCGCGTGCTGTGACAGTGAGATCGTGAGCTTCGCCGATCGGTGCGGATGTGCAGTGATGGATAAATAAGACGGTGTACGTGCAGTGTTCGACGTTTCTACTATTTTCCTGGCAGAGAGCGAGAGCGGGCCGTCAAAATTGAGCCCAAACTGTATCTAGGTGGGTATCGTTCTACTGGACGGAGCGGAGGGGCCGGTGAGAGCGCCCGACGTTGGCGAAGCGTCCGTTGAATATTTATAGCGGACGAGTTGGAAAGTGTCATAATATGTGTGTCGACAAGCAGCAGCGTGGTCCATTCCGCTTGTCGCACGCCGCACTCCGCAGCGCCCAGTTTTGGCGGTCGACGTGCGGCGCACAGCTGATTCGTGTCATTGTGTCCGTCAACATCAAACTATAACTACATTTTGTTGTCACTACTAATTCAGATCAATAAAGTTGATGTATGTAGAATTATGTGTAAAGTAACTCGTCTTTTAGTTCTTGAATTTCAAACAATCGGTGTAGTGGTTGTGTAAAAGCGTGAGGAACTGATTATTTCATCTCTCTGTTCTTTTCGTGCTCATTAGCATAACGATGTGTCTGAGAACCACATCACAAACATGTGGAAATTATTTCAAAAAGAACATTTATTTAAATTTACAATTACAAAAGAGAAGGTTCAGATTAAAAAGAGACAAATAATGTAGTACTAGATTTTTCCCGCGACTTTAGTTGTGTTGAATAATTAAGAAAATCGAGTAGCCTACTCGTATTTCTTTCTTGAGGGTTTTTTCTTATGTCGAGTATACTTATTTTCACCAAAATTAAGTATATATAGTAAACATAACTATATATTTACTAAATTAAGTATTGTATAAATACAAAATAAAAAGAAACTCATATAGAAGGAAGATTTTTCAAAAACGGAAAAATTAAATTTTCTCGACAAATTCTTAGAATAAATCCTTTGCGTCTTCAAACTTCATCAAAATTGGTTCGGTTTTAATGGAGATAAAGCGTAACAAATAGAGTAAACTAGGCATAATAACAATATGCTCTGAATTTTCATTGAGCTTATTACATTAGTTTTGTTAGATAGGCATTTTTCATTGCCTAAAAGATTATCAAATAAATATTGATTGTCAGCTAGATTATCAGTCAACAAAATTGTTTAAACTTGTCACTTTATATCCCACAATACATGATAATACAGCATTGACGCTATTGATTTTTATTACAACTGTTATTTCATTGTTATATTTGACTTCAGTAACAATTTGAAATGCTTAAGATAATATCTAAAATAATACCAAGGCTTGCTGTAAGTCGCGGAACTTGGGTTCGATCAACAAATGCAAATTTTTATTTTCGGGTCCAAATATGAAATAAAAAATTAACATTAGCGCAATAATCTCTGTGAAAGAATAGAGTACATTATTGCGATACATAAACCGTAAATTTATTTTAGTAAATATTTAGTTAAAAATTTAATCGTTAGTTTAACATTTTTAATCCAAATGGATTTGCAAAGGGGTGAAAAACGTTTGATACGTTATACTACTCCCTTTGCTATTATAGTTATAGTTTAAAAAGGGTGAATTACAATTGATAGTGAATCGTACTGACAGGCTAGAAGTAAATGAAGGGCATTTAAAGCAATAAATACGTGTTATTGCGAACGGTGAACAAATGTTCAACCAGTGCAATTGGTAACTACGCAGCCAATTTGCTAATTTGCCTCCAACTCGAAGCTAACGAGCGGCCTTATTCAATAATGTGACCACGATACAGTCGTTGTTTCATTTTAACATAATAATACATTAAGCGTTTTTTGTTTTCCTTAGATATTTCTCAAGCATCTTGTAAATGCTTTAAAATTTTATTACTTTGGGCACTTTTATAATTGCATAGAAATAATGTCTATAAATAAATATTTACTCATCAAATACATAATCTATGAGCAATAATATTATAATGCAAAACAATTTATTTGAAACAGGCAAACTCGTGAAGTAAATCATAATAATATTATTTTCAACATTATCCAGAAGTAATAGACACATGTATTTTTTTCATTATCGTGCAATATTGCAATTCGCACGTCTGTACGTGTGTTCTTCCGGTGACAGCACCGGGCACAAGAAGCCAGTATAGGAATATTAAAACGTTTATAAATACACTTTTCAGCACTTTTGAAACACGTCGTATCGACTGCCTGAAAGGAAGCAGTCCGTAAATCAACCAGTTGGGCAGTATTTTAGTGACACAAATACGCTTCATATCACCCTTCTTAAATACTTCGTTAATCTCACTTTTTCATGACCGTTTGAACTGTGTGATAAAAATGTGTCAATCTTCGGAAGCGGGACAAGGCCGCGCCCTCGATTCCCACGCGGGAAGGCGAATCACGTAATAAATCCGCAGCTGAGAACATTTACTGTCCTACTGTAACACTCACACAGGACACGAGACATTAGCCCAATGTCTTATAACATTTTACTGTCCCACTATAACAAGACATACAATTAATGTCTTGTAATATTTCACACTAAACATTATTTTTCTCAGCACTCAATTCAGTTTACTGTAGAAACAAACACGTTCGAAAACAGGTTTACGGTTCTATCATAGTCAAGCTTTTACAACTTTCATGGATTTAAACACTGTTACCCGTTTACGTTACTGCGACCAAGTATTGTATTATGCTCAAAACTTTCCCTTTTCTACCACATAATACGTGTACAAGTAATAAAAAAAGTTTAATTTTTTTGTACTGTAATACTGGCTACCCAACTACGATTTTATTATTACACATTCATAATGACATCTCAAACTTTCACACAGGTTGCAGGGGTTGAGTTGAAATTAAAAGATTTTTGTTCGTTTTTTGACATTCCAACCGTAAAACAGTGATGTCTTGCTAACAATCAATAGAAACTAGAATTACTCCTTGCATTTGCTTGATGAAAGTTTCTTGACCGATTAGCAGAGATTACAAATGGACGTTATAATTGGAGTCTACATATCGCAGTCAAATCCAATGAAGATATTTCCAATGTAAACAAACATCCTTGACGCGCGGAAACAATTCGTGCAGGATACTCCGCAATATACAAATGCACCGAAATAGCCCGCATGTAATACAAACGCGGCGTTATAATACATCACTAGCATGTATGTATGTTTTAAAACATATGCCGTACTATATTTCAGTATAGAATTTTTTTTACGTCAAGAATTTTTAACCAATCAATTTTTGCAATCTATAAATCCACCCACGACTATAAATTTAAAAGATTTAAACTTTCGGTTACAAAAGTAAGCACCTCATTTAAAAGTGATCAAAATATCAATCAGGCCATTAAAGTCTAATTTAATGTTCATTGCTTCTAATTTAATGTTTTCCCTAGGAAACGAAAATTTTTCAGATTAAACTACATTATATTATAGAAACAACAAATTCTCACTTTTTTGTAGTTTACTCAGTTATCGGCTTATTATTACTCATAGTAGGAACTACGAGTACCTGACTAAGGCAGACCTAAAAATGTTTGATTTGAATTCGAATTCCAATTTCTTTATAATTTTTAATGATTACAAGTTACAAATTGCAAGTTTTAAATTGTTTAAAGGACCTCATAAGACTCTGAATGTTACGATATTTATTAAATATTAAACATATGTAAATATTGACTTTGTTCGGAAATCGAACTTAAGCACCCGTGACGTAAGAGTGTGAAAGCGCAAGTTTCACTCACGAAATCAATTTTTCCGTATGAAAATCATAAGTATGTAAAATTATAATTTTTTGTTCAAAAATTGAAATCTTACGTACATCGCACGGCATTCATTATCACTGGGGAGCGTCGCGCGTCAGTCGCGTTGTTAGTTTTGTGTCGACAAACGATGGCGGCGCGATTGCAGGTGCCTTGTGCCTGCCTGAGCGAGGTCATTCACCCCGCCTGTCACCGATATTTGGCCACAGTATACACCCATACGTTTGTAAACCAGTGTAGAGTTAAAGATAACGGGGCACCCGAGCCGACGCAAGTGTATAATTCGGGAATCGGGACCCGTTCGTTGCATTGATATTGGAATATAAATTTTACGTTAAATTTTATGTAGGACACCAGACAGTTTGAATGTTATATTTTAGTCCATTTAACTATTTATTCACATTTAGCACATTTAATGACATATTAAGGTCACTTGCTATCTTTTTCTTAGTATTGTCTGACATATTTTGCTAGGATTTTTAGAAAATATTAGTTATTAACATGTGTCATTGCATTTGAATTATAACAGCTGTCAGAAATGTTACATTAATTACAAGAAAAAGAATATACATTATTTTATGAACTAATATATTTTGGAAACTAGAAAGCCAGGTGTCTAGAATTGGCGTAAATACTAATTAATCTATTTAGGTTGGGTATAGTTATTTATAAAAAAAAAACTGGACTTTCATTTATGTAGAATATTTAAACTGAAAAAATAAATAAAAAAATGTACAAAACAATTTGATTCCTTTACTAACTACTAATATACTTGCAGTGCGGTTTTTAAAATATCTCTTGTTTTAAGATAAAAGTGGAACAATTTCCACGCTGAAACAAATCATGAGGTTCTTCAAGATTAATTAACTGATTAATAAAGAGACAGGGAGAGTACACTTCAAAATGTTCGCGAGAAAATGAAGCGAACAAAAACAATTGTAATTAATTTGCCTTACTCCAATATTATTTAGGTTTACAAGAAAAATAAATAATATTATAAATGACAATTATCGTTCACACTATATAATATTAAAAATTAAGAAAATCACTGTTAATTTTTATCGTAAGGTATACGACCGACCGACTTTTTAGATCTCAATGATCACAATGGGTATTAACTTATTTAATTTTCTCCTGATATCTTGTTAAAAATTGAGAAATTATATATAACTTCAAATATAAATAACTTAAAAACATTGCCATTCGAACCACGTACTTCTTGAGAAGCTACTATTTTGGGGAACAGTGATGTAACCAAGTTGTTGTATACAAATATACGAGTATGGTATCAATGCAAAAGACTGGGGAGACATCCATTAAAATTGAATTTCAAAGTAACTGAAACTGACCACACATCAGATATTAATTTCCCATTCTGATAAATAGTAATAAACATATCTAAAAGACAGGCAAATGTCATAAAACTAAAGCGATAAAAACATCGGATCAAAGCTAACAGGTGCCATCTTTTCGCATTACGTCTCACCTGCGAGTGTCGCCGAATAAGATGCCCGGGAGACAGAAACTGGGGCACTGCGCGTATTTCGGCACCCGAAATGGGGCATCGAGGTTTACGAGTCAGCTACGACTCCATACGAGACACACCTGAATAGGCGGCCTCTATTATCCGAGTAAGTTGCGCCGTGAGCAGCGATACAACCCACATATGAATACGCAGCCACCATCTTTCCGAATTAGTAACGACTCGAACACTGATAGCCACATCTGAACAGGCGGCCTCTAGGCTCTGATATATCAGTAGTACCACACTGAATAGGCGACCAATATCTTCCTTAGTTCGTCGAGCCTCAAACATTGACATGAACCATAACTGAATATGCGGAATATGCGGCCTCTATCTTTCCATATCAGTTTCGCTTCAAATTGCTACGAGCCACACCTGAATAGGCTGCCTTCGTATCAGAGATACGTCGCGTGGGAAGTGAGAAGACTTAGCAATACAATAAATACGTTTACGCATTGAATTGTGTAAGACAATCTTCAGTTGCTCTTTGTAATATCGGTCACAGTGCTCTTTAATATGCTGAGACGAAACCTGGTGTCGTTCGTGTACCGAAAGTTATTGTTTAATGCATTGTTATCGTTTTATAAATGGCACTATAAAAAAACATAAGAATTTTTTTATTTTTTTACATGATGAGAAAATAGTCGCCCAAACTATTTTTGATTACACTTGGAAAAATATACGTATATAAGACTTACCTTATTAATCATGGTGTCAGGTAGGAATATTATAATTTATTATTTTGATATGTTGGTTATTACACAGATAAAGGCCTTTCATTCTTAGCGCTTGATTGATTAGCTAGCAGTAGCGAAAATATATTATTATAAGGCATAAAAACAACAATAATGTTTTTCTGCATCATAATACTATCACAGTGTTTCCTAAATGGCGTTCATAAGAGTCAATAAGTGGTCAAGTAAAGAGTACTTGACTATGGACAAAAATAGATATTAACCGCCTTAAAAATCCAACCATTTAATGGTTTAAGACTAGTGCAAACCCAAAGGCCACTACATGGACATTTAATTGTAATTTTAAATAAAGCGGCCATAAAAATACCGAAGCAACAAGCAATAGCTAATTTAAATAGCCAATACATGTCCATATGACAACCCGGGGAAGAAAGAATGCAATGATACTTCACTCTTCAAAATCGGCCAAGCCTTCTTACGCTACAGATCCTAAATATTAACGGACAAAGTACACACTACTCGCGAAAAATATTACCCTCCCTTCAGTCGGGCAAATATAGTGATGCGGTCAATATGAGAAACAATTCGGGCTAAAAGATAATGAAGTAGACAATTTTAATTCCTTTTGAAACATTATGACATATGAATCGAACGTCTCCGATGATTCATCGCTCGTACATTGCAAATTTTCCATGGCCACATCGAAACTCAATGTTCATGTGATATTTTTTTTTCTAAAGAATTCGTTACATTTTTTTTAAATAATCGTTATTTACAAATTTCAGATTTATCATATGATTCATTTGAGATGAATCAAAATGTCACAATAGCTGTATCGTTATCTCTGTCTAAATTTTTATATCGTTATCGACGTAAGGTAACTTGAGCTAAAAATTGTCCACCGATGCGTCATTTCCATTGCTAAGGTAACGAAATTTCTATCTCCAGTTATTAATTCCTCGCAATATTGTAAACGATTCGAACATAACTCACTACACTTGTCACTTGAGTAAATGAAAAGGAAAAATGGTAGTATATTTGTTTTCGGATTTAGAAATGTTCTAAAACTACTCAGCATACACTATACAATTTTTCTAACAGAAAGATTACAATGATAACTAGAAAATAATAACTTTTTAAGAGTAAGAAAAAATGGAATTCAAATTCGTGTGGCACCTCAAATACTTTCACAGATTCATTAAAGCGAAATGAGGTCAGAAAACTATATTTTATGCTGGACTATAGTTATATTAGAAAACTGTATTATGAGGTCTACTAAGGCAATTTATACTGATTAGGTATATTATTCCATCCTATTGAATAAGAATCAAATTATAAACCACTCGAATCGGAAAAGTCGATAACCGACGCACTCGAGTACACTTTCAAATCACGCCGTCTTGGTCCGTCCCCGTGCATTCCACAACTCGCTCACCCACAGCGGACCGGTCCTCGCGCTTTGTACGAAACAGTACAACGCGACCGATTGGAATAGTGCCCTGCTAGCCACGATTTTGCAGGTGAAAAAGTGGTCACTTCTCTTGGCCGGGTTATTCAAAGCGAGGTGCGGTTTCAAGGCGAATCGCCCCGGTCAACACACGCTCGATCCGATCTAAAGCCTAGAGCCTAGACCAAACACTACCGCGTGCTAGAACTATAAATATGTATGTAAAATAATTTCATACACCACATTTTGGCTGCTAAGTCACATACTCGTAATGGCTTAACCTTAAGTCGTTCAATAATAACCATCACTAAATGCCATAACACATTCTTTTTATGAAAACAACTGTCTTCAAACATGTAAATATAACCTAAAACCAATAGCAATAGATGCAGCAATCCCATTCAAAGATCAGGAGCCAATTTACGTCATTTTTGTTTCATCGCACATAACTCTTGAAAAGTCTGTAATGACATAATAAACCATACTCGTAGATTGAAATTTACGATTTTTTCAGAAGTCTACCTAAAAAGGAATACGCTCGTCGTATTTTATTATACTTCTTATATATGTATAACTTTATTTAGCTAATTTTATAAATGAATTAACTTAAGCATATTTATATATATATATATATATATAT
>DWLR01006064.1:0-10383 GCA_018246295.1 Papilio alexanor hazarajatica
TGAACAAGCTAATAACAAACAGCAGTTCACCTAATGCTAAGCAATTACTTAAAATACAGATGTGTTGCCAGTCTTTTAATACACAAACTACATAATATGATCTGTTAGCATCATACCAATGAATAAATTTTGATGCACTCAAATTGTCTGTTTCGTTTATTTGTTTTGTTATGACCCTTCAAATATTCACATATGTTGTTTGTATCTAGTGTCTATTTTACTCAATCTGTATGTATTAGTTGCTATTCATAGTGGTATTTTCAGTGATGCTTAGAAGACTTAATCTTAGTATAGTTTTTTAAAATTATGAAACCCATAAAAAGGACTTCTTTTTATTTAATTTTAGGTAGGCTGAAAAATCTATTATAATTTTTCAATTTTCCATTCCTTATTATTAATTTGTATTTCTTATTTTTGAAAAGCTTCCACTAAACAAATGTTGCTGATTTTTGAATTTATTTCTTTAAAGGTTATATTTCCCTTATCTAACAAGTAATGTTTTTGTAAATGTTTTGAAAAAAAAAAGAGTTATGAGAAATTTTGTGCCTTAAATTTTGTTGACTGCAGCTGGCCAAGGAGGCCATGGAGATATTCATAGAACCATCAGACACCATAAATAATATGTAGGTACTAGTTTTTTTTACGTCAATGTCCTGTTATCTGTATTATCTGATCATATTTACCAATACATACTGCTTTAACTTTGCCAGTGAAATTACAATTTAGTTTATGCAATCACATCAATTAAACCCAAGAAAATATCTACAAATTCTAATGAACATTTTAGTTGATTGTAGACATCATGTACATATAGAGCATGAGCTGTGAACTATCAAGTATAAGGGTTCATTCTCCATTTCACATCAATTCACTGATATTCTATTCCATGTGTAGGTTGTTGTTGCATTGACATATGCATGGAAGATGTTGTGTATCCCATTTGAAAGTTAGAATATTTTAATGAGCACTGAGGCACTTTCTGTTTCTTCTGCATGCTACTATCTGTGCAATTGCGGTGTTATTTATAAATTCATAAAATTTTATGGTTTCTTGTCTTTTTTTTTGCAGGTCTTAAAACCCTCTAACACTTTACTGAATCGTCTTTCAAGATTGTTGAAGTTAACAACAGCTGAAGATGTCACATTATCATTGGTGTTGAGGCGATATTCGTCCAAGACTGAGATTACAGCGCTAGCAAAACAACATCTAAAGAAGAGATTTTTGGATCTTGTACAGTGTTACTTAGATGCCGGTATGTTTTATTAATTACTAGCGACCCTTCCCAGCTTCGCACAGACAGCAAGGCATATCATACCCAATGTTTTTTTTTCTGACATCACGTACTGGCCTATGGCCTTTTAAAAACTCAATATAAACTAATTATTTTTCGGCCAATTTATAGATAACCTTAATAAATTATCGTAAACCTTCCTCGACAAACAGAAGTGACTATGTTTTATATTGTGAACACCACCGTAATGACCGGCCCGCAAGCCACGCCCTGTGTGTGTTGATTTTTCCGGATGTCATATTTTTTTGTTTTAATTTGGGCCATTAATAATATATTTTTAGATACGGATTAATGATAAATTAAAAAATCAGCGTCGTAAATAACACGATTTTTAACTGTTTAGATATATAACATCACGGACTTTTCTGTACACTTACAAAAGATTCCCCCATTACCCCACCATATTTTATGCTTAAAGCGGATTATGCAGCGTTTTAGATGAAAACTCCAAGGCGGCTTGGCTTTTTCCTACATTTTCAACGATATTGGTCATACATCAATTTCCAGAAAACCTGACCTTTAACAGACGCGATGGGGAACTTTTTTCTATAATATGTATTATGGTTACTTATTCTTATTTTAATTATTAGGCATATGTTGACATTTTAACTTCTACTGTCTGTTACATTTTCAGAGCATGGTCATCAGGCTGAGCGTGCGGGCCTTCAGGAATGCAGCCCTGAAGTTTTGCAGACTCTCCTAATAAGTCTCGCCTACGAGAACTTTCGCCTTGCTCCGGTAACAAAAGAGCTATTCGTGAAACGTTTACGCGTTGACTTCCCACGAGAAGTCGTACCAATAGTGTTAGCACCGCTGCTTTATCCAGACGATACACGAACTCCATTAGAGGAAATGAGCACAGCCGACGACATGGCGGTCGCAATGATGGATAATCCACTTGCGGAAATAATTAAAGACATTGGCTACAATTTTACAGCATCATTTGAAGAATGCAAGAACAATATGTTAAATTTTGGAGCGCGAGAGCCAACCGCGATAGACGTTGCGCGCATAATATCAATGATGGTGCGCTACCATACCACGATGCCCGACGGGCCGCAGATTCAAACTCCAGGAAACTTTTGGATGAATCACGAAACCAAGAAAGAAGGGATCACACATGGACATGGAGAGTCCTGGAATGCAGAGATCTTTGTACAGACACTCAAAGAGCTGGCATCTAATTTGAACTGGAAAGAAGTCATATTGCAATTGGACCATCCAGAATTCATTGTCCCGGACAGACAGGGGCTAAGCTTATTATTTTCTATTCTGCGTTTAGGTTTGCAGAGTGCAGGCTACCCATCAAACATATTCCCTGTGGAATATCTATGCCGCAGGTGGACCAACCTGGAAGGACAAATGAGTTTGATTACTAATATTTTGAAACATCCAGATATATTTAGCCTTGCTGATTATCCATTCCATCCAGTATCCATTGACGCTCTGAAGTCCATGCCAGAAAGCGATAACAAAGACATAGCAACATGGCGCTGTCTGTACCTTGTAGAACTGCTGCTGTATGCAGCCGAACGAGGATACTACATGCAAGTTCATGAACTATTCAAGTTCCCTTTACAGCATTGCCCTGACGTTTTGATGCTTGCTTTATTGCAAATAAATGCACCTATTACAGTATTTCAACAGGAATTGCTGTCTACTTTAATACCAATATTTTTGGGCAACCATCCAAACTCTGGTATTATTTTGCAACACGCATGGCATTCACAGAATCCAAATATTAAACCCATCGTTATGCATGCAATGGCAGAATGGTATATACGCGGTGACAGTGATCAATCTAAGTTGTCAAGAATCTTGGACGTCGCGCAAGATTTAAAAGCCTTATCGCTGCTCTTAAATGTGCAGTCTTTTCCTTTCGTCATTGATTTAGCGTGCCTCGCTTCCAGAAGGGAGTACCTTAAATTGGATAAATGGTTGACAGACAAAATCCGAGATCATGGTGAAACATTTGTTTCTGCTATGGTAAAATTTTTACAGAGAAGATGCCCACCAGTGATGGGGAAACCACCAGAAGAGCAGTTGCCCAAAGCTGTACAGTTGCCACCGGAAACTATAGGCACTATGCTGACGTGTTTGCAACTATGTGCTCCGAATGTCGTGCAGGAACTGCAGGAAGCGATCTTTGGTGTGGTAGCGAACTGCCAGGCTTTAATAATTAATAAAACAAGACAAACAATGGCGGGAATTGCTCGCCCTCATACGAGAGTAATTGAAACACCGTTTAACCCTGCGGCTTTGGGAGGGCAACTTTTCACTCCGCATGTCGATTCGATTGCTAATCTAACTCCAAATGTTGCTAATATGACCTTAGGCGCACCAGCAAACTCCGCATTTGCAATGCCTGGAACTTTAGGGCCCTTAGTGCCTCCGCCAGGATCTCCATCGCGATTGTTAGGACCGGGACCTAACAGCCCTTATCCTATGATGGCAATTCCACACAATCCTAACATCCCCAATATGGGCGCTTTGCGAATGGCGCAAATGCCACCAATGGACAAATTCCGTTTACCTGATCAAATCCATTTTCCCGAAATTATGCACAATGTTTCAAAAGAAGTTGAGGATGAAGCAAATGGCTACTTTCAGAGAATCTATAACCACCCTCCACACCCTACTCTGTCTATAGATGAAGTGCTAGAAATGCTAAAGAAATTCCAAGATTCGCCAAATAAAAGAGAGCGGGAAGTCTTTTCATGTATGCTTAGAAACCTATTTGAAGAATACAAATTCTTCCCCCAATATCCTGACAAAGAGCTTCATGTTACTGCTCAATTATTCGGCGGTATTATTGAAAAAGGCCTTGTTCCGACTTACGTATCCTTGGGTTTAGCATTGCGGTTTGTTTTGGATGCGCTTCGGAAACCGGAGGGCTCTAAAATGTACTACTTTGGTATAGCAGCTTTGGATAGGTTCAAATCGCGTTTGAAAGATTACCACAAATATTGTGAGCATGTCCGTGCTATACCACATTTTAGTGAATTCCCTCCGCACTTGATTGAGTATGTCGAATATGGGCTGCAGAGTCAAGAGCCGCCCACAAAGCCTCAGGGTGCCGTGTTGCCCGCTAGTCTGGTCGCCATGTTGAATCAGAATACTGTCGTGACAGTTTCGGCACCATACAGGTATGTTTTCTTCTACTTTGATCCATTTCTTTATTTACTAACAACTAACCATAATTATAAAATGTCTAGCGTTTGTCCTATTTATAGAGCGGTGAGTAACAGAAGGAGGCCCCAGAGTCTTTAGACATACGTCACTTAACAACGCTGAAATACAAGGAATTAGGAATTCTCTTAGCACTTAAGAGAGTTAACATTGGATTTTTAAAAGACTTAACATTCAACCAGACATTGAACTTATTACAGTAGCATATCTTTATTTATGATTATATATTGGTTAAAAACATATTATGCACGTAGAGGTAATCCAGAAACTCGATTTTTTTACAGATATTTCGTTGAGACCATATTTGAGATAGAACATGATTCCAATAAAATATCATATTGTTGCTGGTTTTGGTTCTGCATGCATCATATGTTAATGAAATTTGTGCTACTATAATACCATTAATTATAGATTAACATGGTCCTTGGTTGCCTTAAAAACCTAACTTCTCGAAAAACGGCCCTATTTTCAAGTAAAAGTACTTAACTTTTACTTATACTTTATATGTAGTGGTAGTAGCTTCTAGCTAGTAGGGTCTTTTGGCTCAGATTTCTGGCGTGAACCATTTTACAAATTCAATGACAATAATATATAAAGCCCACTTTTGCAATTTCAATCACTCAGTGAATGTCACCTTATATTACTTCCACATTTTGTTAAAATAATTTTAATAGGCACTATGTCTACAATCTCTTGTAGTCGTAATTTTTTCCTAAGTGAAAGTGACAATGGGTGGATGGTTATAATTACCTAATAATCTTGACTTAAAACTTTCCTAATAGGACCGTGATAGGTGCCCCGAACCCCATGAGCGTGATATCCAAAGTGGCAAACTGCGTGGCCGGCGGCATCGGCAGTCGGCCGTCCATCGCCATCGCCACCAACATCGACACGCTGCTCACGGCCACCGATAGGGAAGAGAAGATTAACGCGCCCCCAGAAGCTATACAAGATAAAACCGCATTCATTTTTAATAACTTGAGCCAACTCAACCTTCAAACTAAATGTGAAGAGCTCAAAGAAATACTCACTGAGGAATATTACCCTTGGCTTTCACAATATCTTGTCATGAAACGCGCATCGATTGAATTTAATTTTCATGCCTTATATTCTAATTTCCTTGACGTTTTAAAGGCACGGGAGGTTAATAGGCTTGTTATAATTGAGACTTATCGAAATATCAAAGTGTTGTTGCGTTCCGATAAAAGCATAGCCAACTTCAGTGACCGATCATTGTTAAAAAATCTCGGCCATTGGTTGGGCATGCTCACGCTGGCTCGCAATCAACCAATCCTTCTTGTTGATATCGACCTCAAAGCACTTTTACTTGAAGCTTATCATAAAGGCCAGCAAGAACTACTATACGTCGTACCTTTCGTAGCCAAAATTCTAGAGTCGTGCGCGAGAAGTATTGCATTTAAACCGCCGAACCCTTGGACTATGGGATTAATGAACGTATTAGCCGAACTTCATCAAGAACCTGATTTGAAGTTGAATTTGAAGTTTGAAATAGAAGTGCTTTGCAAAAACTTATGTATAGATATAGCAGAATTAAAACCAACTCTGTACTTGAAGGATCCGGAGAAACATAGGCTTATTGAATTCCAACTTTCCCAACCGAAAATGAACAAGGAACCTCTAAATGTTATTCCTATGAACCAAGCCATTATACAAGCACCACAGATGCAAATGATGCCTCCTCAGCCACCAATGATTCCTATTGAGGAAATGACCTTATCGGTACCTCCCCCTCCTATTGGCATGTGCACAGATCCTGCTTTAATGGGAGTCCTTGGAATACCTGAACCCAGATTCAATTACTTAGACGTAAATGTCTCTTCCACTTCTGCATTCGGGCAAAAAATTTGCTTCAATCATCACATACTTTTATTCCAAAACTATCCCCATTTAAAACAGTTTGTTAAACCGGCAATCGAGAGGTCCATCCAAGAATGGATTCACCCAGTCGTTGATAGGTCGATTAAATATGCATTGACCACGTGCGAGCAAATTATACGTAAAGATTTCGCATTAGATCCTGACGAAGTGCGCATGCGCACTTGCGCCCATCACATGATGCGCAATCTGACCGCTGGCATGGCCATGATCACATGCCGAGAGCAGATCATCAGCACCATCAGTACAAACCTGAAGGCGTCTTTCCTCACTGCACTGGTGCCTGCAAATCCTCAACAGGTAATTATCTTTAAATGTTTACTAACAAATAATCATGCTTTTTATCTATTTCAGAAATATTAACAAATGCTTCAAGCATATTAGCGCAACGAAAATGTCGAGTACTAACATAGGCCATATACTCTTAGCTATTGTTAACTTTCAATGATCCAAATTTCTACTTCATTACTTCTTAATGACCATCATTATTATTGGCTATAGCCAATATTGTGAATAATGAAATTGATACTACAGTATCAATTTTGTTACTCAGATCATAAATCCCATTTAATCAACTTAGGTTCAAGTCACAACTACTTTTCCTCACCAAAATCCTGTTCACAACCTATTTTGTTCCGATTAAGTTTTTAAGCTTTTAAATTCCTGTGAAGGGAGGCTTTTTATTTAGTTTTCAAAGTTCTGTTGACTTTTTTAACTCAACAGTCCAAGGGATTGCTTTCACATATTAACTCCCTTCATCATGATTGCTTTGAAAAGCAGTTATTTTATTTTATTTTATATCAGGGCTGTTTCCGGTGGAAACCAATGATTTATTTCACAGCTTGTGTTCCAGAAGGACATAGTTGAAAGTGCAGCAGCTGTTTTAGCAACTGAAAATATGGAATTAGCCTGTGCTTTTATTCAGAAAACAGCAGTTGAGAAGGCATTGCCCGAACTTGATAAAAGACTATTGAATGACTATGAGATTAGAAAGCAGGCTAGACTCGAAAATAGACGCTATTACGATCCAATAGTACTCACATACCAAACTGAAAATCTCCCAGAGAGAGTGAGGCTGCGAATGGGAGGACCTATGGATATGCAGATAGCAGTATATGAAGAATTTGCTTGTAATATTCCTGGTTTCATGCCTGTTAGAGATGCGGGCATGTTCATCCCAAAACCCTCGCAAGAACACATTCCTCAATTAACTTTTAGTCAAGTTATAAATCCGACTCAAGTGTATGGTACAGATGAGATGGGAGCTCTCATAACAGCGGCGGAGATGTTCCTGTCTAATGTAATAAATACACAGAGTTTTCCGGTTCAAGCTACCAACATGCACACTCTTCTTGAGTGCCTTGTAATTGCAAGAAGGAACCGTGATATTGTTTCTGGATGTAACCTGCTACAAAGGGTATGTACTTTGTAAAATTATCATGAAAACTATTTATTTTCTGTTATTATTTTTAAATACAGGGTAATATTGATATAGCAAAAAGTTGATTTAGTAAAGTACCTTCCATTTTTTTTTGTAACAGGCTGTAGAAGGCCTTCTTGATGGCCACATCATTCAGTCAGGAGTCAGTGCAGAACATGTTGATTTCATGACAAGATATAGAGATATTCATCTTCGAGTGCTCAAGCTCTTAGAAGATGCCAGAGTTTATGGACATGTATGGACCACAAAGCAGATTACCTGCTGTCTAACAGAGTGCAGAGATGAGCTCAGATACAATATCGAGGCAGTCGATTGCCTTATCCGGAACCACCTCATCAATATGCCACAAGTAATAAATGACACATATTTGTTCTACTTATGAGCTTTTTAACATATAATGTTATCTTTGAAATAATGTATTTAATGCTACAGACATTTAATACTTTTTCTACTTTATTACCATTTTACATTCTGTTTTTCTTTTTTCACTTTAGGAAATGAGTCAAGAACAATCTATCTAAAACATATTGAAAAGTATTGCAGCTGTAAACAATTATTTTGTAGATCATTTAACTTTTTTTTGTTGTGTTTTAGTATGATTTAGCTCTTGCTCACCTGATGGATAACGGCAACAACTATGTTGCTGTAGCCTTTGCCATGCAGTTGGTGCAACTGTATCTAGTTGACGATAGGAACAACATCTTCGTGAACGAGTCTGATTTATACCACACAACCGAGACATTAGTCCGTATCATGGCACATCCGCAACAGCCACCCCCCGAAGGTTTGGCGACACTGATCGAGACATTGAGAATTAATCAAGATCCTAGCGCTTACCTTGGTGAAAAAATGCCTCTTGGACCCACAGCTCATATACATGCTGCCATTTCCCTAGTCCAGGTGAGTGATATAGTAAAATATTTTTAGCCAGCTCCTCATATACATGCTGGTATTTCGCTAGTCCAGGTGAGTGATATTAGTACAATATTTTATTTTAGATGTACTTACAATGTAACTTACAATTGAATATGAGATTTAAAATTCTTAAAAAGAATAATTTAAATTTGCATATAATTCAATAATAATCACAGTTTTTATTCAGACAATTGTTATAGTGTATAAAAGACAAGTTGTTTTAATTTTAGTGTACTGTCTGTGTGTCAAAGGTGCCTTCCAGCTTTTCCACAGATATCTGTTTCCAGCAGCTCGCGTTTATACCGTGCCTGCAACTTACTTCGCATCATCTACCCATCTCCAATTAGGTCTTCCTCTTTTTCGTCTTATCATGTGTACCAGTAAATTAAATATAGCTCCCTTTTTTATTTTTCTTGTTTATTATGTGCCCTGTCTTCTCTATCTTCAGTTTTTTCAGTCTGAGTTTTGAATTAGAAATTCATTGGTGCTTTGACATTTTTGAGTCATTTTAACACTATTACTACTTCCTCTACTTTATTCAGATTTGTTACCGCTACGCTATTTTGTGATGAATGTAAGTTCTGGAAAATTCAGTTGCCCTAGTTATTATATCTCGTCTTCTTGTCACAATGTTTCCAAATTTGAGCTTATACTTGACTATCCAGTCTCTATATTCAGACAAGGTTTGTTAGCTCTTTTTGTGCCCGCCAGTCAGGAGAATGCATTTTTCAAAAATTTTCAATTTGCACAAATCCCTTTTTTCATGTTTTTCTTTATTCATTTAGTAATTTTGGCTATATCTGCTCTCATGTTTTCTCTCTTTATTTTATCCCAAACCAAGTTTATCGGGATTAGCTCTAAGTGGTAAGTGGGCAGTTGTAAATTAGTGACACTCTGTTCAGCAGCTATTTCGTCCACGATATCAGGTAAATGATTGCAAACTCTAAGACATTTTTGAATGAAAATCTATGATTATTATATTACATTATAATAGTGGTAGAGTCCCCAACAAGAACAACATCTTTTGCAAAAATGGCCCGCTCGGTCAATGGAATACCACCCTCCAGATTTCGTATTCGTATTTTGCGTTTCGTCGTGCGGTCTCGGAGGCCTAATTTTTAGTCTTTCTCTCCTCTGTTTATTAAAGGTAGACAACGCATTTGCAACTCGCAAATGCTTGTTGCAGAAGTCCCGGGACACTTAGTACCGGAACCGCTTACTCGTTTGCCACCTAATAAAAAAGTATAAAAAAAAGAATACCTCGACGCAACTTGACGGAATAGACATGATTTTTTTTTTGCATAGATTTGTTACGAACTTGAAACCATTAATTTCGACATGGACATTTATTAAAGTAAAGGAATTAGTACCTTAATTTTTTTTTATTAAGTTTTTATGCTAGCCCGGGTGGTGAATGTCTGTGTACAAACTATAATGCTTGTAAGATTAAAGGAGTTAAAAATTACGAGTTCTAATGGTTGGATAAGTCTGTACTTTGTAAAATTCGATATCCTACGTAACTACAGTAGTGGTAGCGTTGTAGCTAAGCAGCGCCTTCTGCTAACCGCGAACGAACGTAGAGGAATTTCCGAGTTTGGTAGACCTCACGCAACATCAGCCAACAGTTTTTAAAACACGTTAGTCTTTTTTT
>DWLR01006065.1:0-10383 GCA_018246295.1 Papilio alexanor hazarajatica
TGTTCTGATTCTTATACAGACATGGACATGTCTATCATCTGTAGTTGTTTTGATCCTCATCTGGGCCCAGGTGTGTACGTAAGCTGTAATTATATAATTATATAGACTGTGGTATGTTCATATGTACGTCATCTGTAACTGTTGCGGATTTTGATAGGTTCAATAATCATCAGGCAAGCCATTCGCACGTCATGTCAACTCCTTCCAATAAAAATTATAGTTTTAGAACACGTAATTACACAGGGAGAGTTCCAATATTTTTGAATTTAAGATCTAAATCAAAACCAACGTATAACTATAAACTCCGGAACCATTGTTATGTTTAAGTCAACATTTTTCTTTGCTGAGTTTTACGCACGTATAAAATAAACGGCCAATAAACGTTTCCTTGAGGGTTCTTTTATTCCGTTATCGAATGTCGCCGAATGCTACAGGGCGATAGCAGTATAAAATATAAATCTTTACAGACGCTAGCGCACTCCGGCCATAATCATTTATTGTCTTTTGATCCGATGTTTACGTGTTTTTACATACTTACTAAAAGAACGCATCAAAAGGATATGTATTCTCGTAATAATGACACTTTATTATTCTTCATACTCTTTCGTTTATATTTATACATAAATAGAATAATATAAATAAAAAAGCACAAGCTCGTAACACAGAGAAGAGATTCTGGCTTCTAAACCAAAATTTATATATGTCGTCGGTTACTTTAAAGATCGCATTTATGTTTACAATGTATTTTTTTAATTGGCTGATATATGGCGATGATTATTGAAGTTGCGACGGACTGACAAAAGCAAAATGAGTCTATGTATCCTATAGGACACACAGGATACATAGATACAGGACCATGGTCAGGGAATCCTTATTATAAGTGTATTTTAAATATTAATAGAGATGTATGCATGTAGACAAAATATAAAAATATGTATATATGTTGATATTAATTAAACATTAATAAATGATTCTATTCATGAAACATTTTACGAAACGAGTTCCATGAAATTATACACGTATTTCGGTGAGCAGATTTTAGTGGACGTGTTGGTGAGTCAATAAAGTCCGTTAGAACTTAATTTTTTTTGTTCCCGCCCGAGGTTTATTCGTGCCGTTGCAAAAATTTCATTTCACGTATGAAAATTAAAAAAAGGTAATTTAATTTTGAAAATACGCACCGAATATTATTTGGCGGTTTTCGAATTCGATTGTATGATTCATTTATAAAACTCGTCGACTAAATATTTAAAACTTTTAGTGGCACAAAGTGAGCAGAGTTGAAAATCAATGCCAATTTTTACTTAATTCTATTCAAGTAATTAATATAGCAAGGATAAAAAATATTACTATAACATAACCTTTTTTATTGGAATATTAGTAGATTATTGAAGTAATTTATTAATATTTCTTGTATATAATATTCAAACTACGTTTAAAGACTTGTGCTGGGATATGGTTCACGAATCACGAGGTCGTGATTGTTGATCCGTACCCTTAATCATTAGGCTATTGGCGCTTCAGCTACTCCTGTCGTAAATAAATTAAAAAATCAAAAAATGTAGTAAATAATTTATAAAAAGCTCTTGCTTTCGCAATGGCGAGCGAGGTTGCGGCGCGGCTGTAGAACGTTTTCACTCACAACTCACTCTTGTTCAGTTACACTAAAAGTTATTATATATTATATAGTACTATTAAAAATAAGAATGACGTGTAGCTTCTTTTTCCTTTACTCCATAAAGACTGACAAACGTAAAAATTTTAATAACTCATCAAATTCGAAGCTATAAAAAGTTCGACATGACAATAAAAAAGTTAACATTAAAGGCATATAAATGTTTTATTTATAAAGTTGATATAATCTGTCAGTTTGATTTTAATAAAATGTTAAAATAAAAATTTAATAAATAAAGTAATCCTCCTGGAACTTGGTCTCCTAGTTGCAGTAATTTCAATATTATGAAGACGTTAATACTACAGCCGTATTTTATAATTTGCAAAACATATATATGTACATATATTCTCATATATCAGATGAATGTTATCAAATAACCCTCATATATTAATATGCCTTACATCTGCCTATATGAAGAGTTATTACTTCCGTTTCCTTGTTTCAAATGGGAAAGATCAAAGCATGCACGCGGCAAACAATAAATAAAGTTTTTAATATTCACTATCGTATTGCCGTCTGAAGATTCAAAAGTCTTTCCTATTGTTCGCAATATAGCGCTCTTTATGAAAAATCTCCTTATTTAACTGTCTCTAGCGGTCTGTGAGGGTATTTTCAATAGAGCTGTGAACACATCGTAACTTAGATTTAAATCGGCTTAGCTTTATTGTGCTCGACGAGGCTAAGCGCTGTTCGGAACTACGCTTTTAATTCAGTCAAGTTATGACTTTCTAAAACGCTTACACTGTCATAGTTCAGTGTTAGTTATCTCACAGGTAAATAATACGATATAAAGCAAGTTAATTTTAACGCAAGATGCAGTTTTATGAATATATAAACATAATATCAATAGTAAATATCAAATATTATAAAGAAAAGATTTGATTGTTTGTACCGTATAAACTTAAAACTACTTAACTGATTTATAAAAATTCTTTCACACATGCAAAAGTTTTTCTATCACAGAGTAACATTGGCTATATTTTTCAATTCCGTGTTGTAGTGTTTAGAATAAAAGTGTATTGTAGGTAGTATCTATGTAGCGTTTATTATTATGTGGGTAGTTTAAAAGATGTTCAATTATGTGTTGGAGAATAAACCAGTCCGCCCACTAAGCCCGCTTTTTATTGGCGTTACACGTGTAAAGCCAAATAAGAGATTTAAAAGTTGACAGAAACTAATATCGGTTAACATGTCAGTCATAACTATTGAGGTATGTTACTGGCCAGGCAAAAATATGATGAACAGTTGTAGTTTTAAATATGTTATTCTTGACTATGTTTCCCTCTACCATTCCATATGCCTTTATATTTATAAAAAAAAATCCGATTATTTTAACAGGCGTTCATTTATCTCAGCCGAGGTTCGAGAAGTTTATCTGGTGTACATCTTAATTGTATAAAAAGAAAATCTTGTAGCGTAAGCAGACAGTTGCTAAGTGAATTCAGTTAGTTTCCTAAAACTCGGCAATTTATTGCTTCGCGTTTAATGGAACTCTATTACTGTGGGATGTCGCTACTACAAAGAGGCTTTCCGTGAATTATGTACTTTCCCCTAAGTACGTCTACATTTTGAATGTATATTTTATTGTTTAAATTATTTATTTAATATATTTATTGTATTGTATTAAAATAATTAAGTAGAACACAGAACAGTGTTTTGAATGTAAATAGCGCTTTAATATTTTTTATTGTTATGTTAATAATCATATGTCCAAAATATATGTACATCTATTAATAAAAAATATATCTTATAATTAAGATTATTTATATTTCGTAAACAAGTAAATATACTTATTTATTTTTTGAATGTCACTTTAGATGGAAGAAATATTGTCAACATCAAATACTATTAAACATTAATAAACTCACGACGGACTGGTTGGCGCGGTTGGTAAGATGCTTGCCTTTTAAGCCGCAGGTCGTGGGTGCGATTCCCACCCAGGAGAAATATTTGTGTCTGTTTGAGTATGGGTGTAATTATTTATATTTGTATGTATTTACAAAAGAAAATATGTTATATGTAATACATCAGTTATGTGGTTTACAATATACCTGTTAGCTCGGAGCAAGGGGAATGAAACACAGATACCGGGTCAAGTGCTGTATTCGAACTGAACTCCCAAATGATCTCCGTGTACAAGTACGACATCGCCGTGTGACGCCACTTTAATATAAACACTTACATACTAACAATACCATTTAGTTTATGATAGCATAGTAAAAGCTCTGCTTAATTTGGGTTCAGATGGCCATGTGTGAATAACGTCCCAGAATATTATTATTATTATAGTAAAAGAGGTCTTGACCGTGGCTTCGCATGCGCTCAAAACATCATTCCTATCAGGAATATACAAAAATAATATTTAAATATTTTTTTTTGGTTTTAATTAGGCTTACCGATATTTTTGTATCCATCTATCCATCATTTGCACACTTAAGTATTCTTAATATAATATTCCAATTTAAATTAAGCCTTGTCATTCTAAAGTTAAATCGTGACGGACAGACAGACATAAAAATGGTAGAATTGATATCGGTGAGGCATAAAACACATATTTATTCCAAAATGTTACAAAAATGTATATATTAGTATAGATAGATTAATATATGCCATTTAAAATATTACTTTTTTGCTAGTGCTCGTGTTACAGAAAAGTAGGACTAATGAAATCTTTTTTGTAATGCCAAGAAACGTTTGATTTTTAATGGTATGACATCCACATGATTGGCATCATCCTCGTTTTCTTTGTTAGTTTCCCTTAATTACGATTACTACCAACCCACTGCGAGACAGAGAGGGATATGTAAGTAAGCTGAGCAAAGCCTTTTTATGAAGAAATTGCTTAAAACTGTTTGAAATAGAACTCGTAGAAGCTTTTTAATGTCTCTACATTTAGTTTGAAACAAAGCGACATTCGATGCGTATAATTACATACAAGTTTATGTATACCGTCTCATATTTACTTAAGTAACGTGAATGCGAGAGGAAAGGCTTTTAAGTGCGCAGTATACTTGCTTATAAGCCTCCCTTTAAATACACGTAAAAGCATAAATTGCAGCGTATTTTATGCGAATATAGTAACTACGGCATGCTATATATAGATGTGATTATTGTCTTTGAAGTCCTTTAGGTACGTTAGAGAAAAAAAGACGGGACTATAATTTCAGATGACGACACTTGGAGTCAGAAATTTCACAGGAACATAGTTGGGAGTGAGATGAGTGTAAAATATACATCAGCTAACTTCTCTCCTAAAAGGCCCAACGTACAAGTGGGATAGAAACCGAAGTATGTGTATGGCATTTTCAATTGTTTTTGACTTTGTTCAGAATTAAAAAAAAAAACAATTATTTGTATTGAGAGAATAATAAATTAAAAAAAAATATATTTGTATTAACGGTTAAAATAAATTCGAAAACTTACTTTCATATTACTATTTTACTTTCTATTACTTATTAGTGATAATACAAGTGGTGAAAATTGTGTACAACTAAGTTCAGCTTCTATAGAGTGTGCAGGGTCCCACGCACCCTTTATTTGCTGATAGAAGGAAAACTGAAAGGAAATATTTTCCGCAGGTACGTACATACACATATCAGTTCCATGTGACCTCCGATAGCCTAAACGACCGATTCTCAAGAGTCATTCAATTCTTATTATTCCCGAGGTGTCATACGCATCTATCAGAGTCGATTATGCTGATACCATCGTCACAATTGTCTCACAATTGCTGGTATTGTTGAACGACAACATAATTCACTCTTCCTGTCGATTCATTTGAAGTTGAGATCACATTTTACATTTTAAGCATAGAAAAAAACAACAACAAAAAGATGAAACGGAAAATGCAATTTTGCCAGCCATTAGTAAATTAGAGAAAGCAATTTTAATTAATCTGCACAAGACTTTCTCAACGTTTCTTTTTTATCTTTCTTTTATCTCTGAAGTGTCAAGAGACTTGATTCTAATCCCTCAATCAAGAATGCAAAGTAAAAGGTAAGTAAAAATGAAATACTTAATAGAGTGGCATGTTCAAAATGTAGTCAGTATAAAAGGTATGACAAGAATTTCACTAAGTACAATTCCAATCGTGTTTCTTATCATCACTTTGGTTACCAGCGCAAAAAATAATATATTCATAGTTTTTGCACAGAAACATCTCGTTAACACGATAAGAAAACATTTTCAATATGTATTGTATTTTGTGAATATCAGAGTTTTAGCTTTAACACTAACAAATACCAACATTCGCATAGAAGTAAAACCACAAATACATCGGACCAACACCCTTGACATGGAAAATTTATAAACGAATGAATATAATTAATAACAATAAATGATAGGAGAATAAAAAATATATATTTATACAAATCATAATAAGTATGAAATACACCAACCTATTTGTGGACAATCATTTATGGACAAAGTCAGTAGGCTGAAGTGGCAATGGGCCGGTCACATCTGTCGAGCTAGCGACGGCAGATGGGGGAGGAAAATCGTGGAATGGAGGCCACGGATGGGGACCAGAAGCATGGGGCGCCCTCCGTCCAGATGGTCCGATGATCTCGTGCGGATGGCAGGAAGTCGCTGGATGCGGAAAGCGGAGGACCGCATACTGTGGACGGCATTGGGGAAGGCCTGTGTCCAGCAGTGGACTGATATAGGCTAATGATGATGATGATTTATGGACATAAAATAAAAAGAAAATAAAGAAACAGTTTATCGAAATGCAAGGTGTGTTTTACTAGATTATTCAAAAGCGTGAAAAATTAAAAACCAAGTTGCATTAACTTAAGATTGAGGGTACGCAAGTTGTATGCTGAGTACATTTGCTATAATGTGTTAGTACACCCCCCCAACCCCACCCTCTCAAGAACTAAAAAAAAACTCAACGGGGAAGGCTTACGTGAGTCTTGAACAGTTTTTCCCCACTTTAACATTAACGATATTTTATAATTTACGCATTATTTTTTTTTTTAATTTAATTTACGAGTACAGTACACCGAAGTCTTATAACTAAAAACAACTCGTTTAACTCATAATTATACTATATCGGTCACCGTAAATATATTATGTAACATAATCGTCATCCTTATCGTCAAAGAAAAGATGTTCAGACCCGACCCGTAGTCTCGGATCAAGGGTCACTACAAAATCCTATTTTATTCTCTCATTATACAGCAAATTAATAGACTATGTATGTAATAGAATATGGCTTCAACTGCTATATTTTTAAACGATGATAAACAAAGAGTGACAAAACAAATTTCCATAGCAAAAGTGAGGGCAACATGGATAGGGGTCGTCTTAGAGGAAATTGCATGGACATAATTCATGATATACTTAATAAAGACGATATTAAGTTTACCCATTAGTGTACAGTATGTGAATAAAGGAGAAAAGAGAAAGACACAACCATTATCGTACCAAATGGTGACATGCGTACATTGCAATACGATAAGGTCAGCGACTCACAACTTTAGGACCTTGGTGAGAAAAAGATAGCGAATTATTAAAAGACCTCGTCATTTTAATAATTTAGAACTGAATCACGTTACTAAACTTGGGTATTCTTGTAAAATTGCAATAAAATACAGTAAAAACATTACAATTTGAATAAAATTTTTGTTTTTGTTAACATGACATTTTTCAGTGCAGCGAAACATTTTAAAACAAAACGAAGATAATTATTAAAAAAAGAGCAAATAAATTTGGCCCGGATAGAATAACGATGGTAACATCTAGGTCGACAGATCGGCCGGCGGTGCCCCAGATATTATCATTGCGGATTCACTGAAAGAATAGGGTTATCTAAAATACGGCCGGATATTTAATAGTATTTATTATTATTTTATTATTATGCCCTTTCGCCATCTAGTGAACTACCGCAGTCTTGACCAGATTATCTGTCCATCTTGGATAGGTCTTCGGTCTAATTGGCCATCCATCATACAAGCAATGTGCCCAGCGTATTGGCATTTATGCTTAGCTTTCTTTGGGTAATGTCGGTTGTTCCGCTGCATGACTTTTAGAATCATCACTTTAAACTGAATCATTTTAATTTTAGAAACTTGCTGCTTCCAGCCATCTTCCACTTAAGTTTGGCAATGCTTGAGAAATGTGGCTTCGTTTTTTAAATCATTACTTCCAATTGAATACTTAAAGTTTTAGTAATTTCAACAGCAAGTATAATAAAACTTGTTCTTGGATTATAATTTAATTCGTTAGAGTTGTTACAGACTAGCATCTATGCATTAGCTATATTAATGGGTTATAATTTAACGTATTTAATTCAAAGGTATTAATTAGAAAGTACGCGCCTTAGGCTAATACTAGCGCCTTCTACCTACAATTCAGCTGGTATTGTTTTGGTTAACAGCTGGTAGCACTCCAGAGTCCAGAGCCCTGTCTAACCTCAGATTATGTTAAATTGTAGATAGCGATATCATTAAAAAGCGAAACGTTATACACGGTTTTATTATTTATTTAATACTAGCGAACTTTTCTCGGATAGTATATATATATATGACGATTTTTCTTCTGTCGTAATGTCCTAGCCTGTAACGTCCTATTCAACAATTATTGTTGAATATAGTCGTAATATATTTGGCACATGCCCAAGTTTAGATATCGAACGCTTAAAAAGGAACTTCTGGAAGAATTAAAAAAGAAAAGAATGGGAGAATAACAATTTCTAACGTGTCAAATGTATTCAGTTATTTACCTCAAAGCCAGTTGTATAAAGGAACAGTATAATTGTAAAATAAAAGACGATGTTAAAATAACAAGACAGCATAAGCGAAGTCAGGGTTTATTATATTTAGTGTAGATGTTGTCTCAGCGGAACTTTGCATTACCCAGATTAAGTTTGCAGCGGGTGCTTTAATGACGTTCTGCTTTCCAACTTATCAATATTGCCTGTAATAAATTATTAGCTCGGCATTAACAAACTTTACAAGTACATAATTTAATAAGTAATATTACTATTTCTTTGGGACAGTTTAATTTTAAGCTCTAATAGGATTGGTGAAAGAAATAAATTGTCCGTGCTGTGGGAACTGAATAAAAATGATTATTGTTAAATATCAAAAGAAGAATAAAAATAAGAAATAATTAATAACTGAAAAATAGCAATCGTGAAACAATTGAGACGCCGTTGTTTTAGCAGAGCTAGGGCACAGCTTATCGATACCCCCTTTAGAAAGCCAACCAGCACTGTAGCTTTAGCGCCTTAGATAACCGCACTTAAGATTTTAGTTCTGCAATATTCTTAGTAAATACTTAAAAGTTATCAGTTATTTAAGCAGAGTTAATGACTGATAAATCCTTTTCTTTTTTATTACACTTTTAACTCGGAACATCACATCGAAATTAAGTTTCAAATATTATAATTAAAAATGAAAGCCCAGCTTGACACGTCTTTACAAGTTCCAAAATCTAATCAAAATTCCACGCAGCCCCAAAAGACAACAGCCTTTATACAAAACGTGGTAGAGTTTAAAATGCTTTGTCATCCATGTTTTCATACTTAAGCACTGCTTACAAAGTTCGCTGTAAGACTTTCACGATTTGTCTCGTACTTTGAAAGTGCTTATGGAAAGTGCGGAGCAAATTTTCAAATTTTTGAACTCAAAATATCAACGATGTTTACTATAATTTTATCCCTGATTAAAAGTTGTGATTACGTTCTGAATATTTGAAGAGCAAGGTGTTCAGTTTCACAATATAGTCCCCAACCGTTTCTCAACCTAACGCAACTTGGAATCGAAAATGTTGGGAACTCATTATACGACTCATCTCGTGATGTAGACAAGAAAGAAAAAATGTTATTTGAAACGAAATATTTTAGAATGGCGACCATATTAAAGGTAAAGATGCATAAAGAAAATTGATTGACGATCTAATTAAGACTGGAGAAACTAATTTTTATAGAGAACTTTAGGGAGGTTTAGTCAGGAGTATGTGTGGCCTCAGCCCCCATCATTCTGTGTCTAACCCTAAATATTGAAATAGAATTTTAAGACAGTTATTCTTTAAAATAATGTCGCAAAAACTAGTAAAGTATGTATATTTTCCCATTAAAATTAAAAAGTTTACGATCAGTAATACGCGAGTGACATTAAATACCACTTATTACTGTGACCGTAGATCATGGGCGAGCGGTTTACGATCCTGATACTGCTGCGAAGTGTAGTTCGCTTTGATTTGTTTCCTCTATAATGTCCTATAACTGGGATAAGAACGCCATGAATACTTTGTAATCACACAGCTTATTGGAAAAAAAATAGTATTGTTAAAATGCACAGAGTTGAATTTCCTATAGACAATATTTATAGAATGTTAATCTGTAACTACATTGTATCTCAGATATGCCTTAGAATATATTTATGGTAACTGTTATGCAACTGGAATGTTGGTTAGCGATCACTGTGTCCAATGTTTATTTTATAGAAGTTAAATAAATTACTTGTCACGTATTTAATCTTGGAGGAGACAAAGATAGTAGATCCCAAGATTATTTCAAGTTAGACACAAAGGAAAAACAATAGCATTCTGCTACTATTATTAAAAGTTATAAATATGTAAGATCGATTCTGGAAAATTTTAACGTTTCTTCCACATTCATATATCAGGTTGGCAACTAATAAACCCGCCATCTCACAGTACAAGATTATTTTATTTTTTAGAGAACTGAATACAATTATTTC
>DWLR01006066.1:0-10382 GCA_018246295.1 Papilio alexanor hazarajatica
ATACGCAGATTTAAAATATTTTGCAAATCATAACCTGTGTACAAAGTGGTCTCAAACTTTTGGCCGGCAGTGTATATACTTAAAATTAGTGGAGGTGATCAAGTGGAATGTGTACTCCAGAAGCTTTAGGTTCCTTTAAGTACTCGTAGATCAACACGAAAATAAATTTAAAGGCAACTTGATATTTCTCGGCCGGTGTTAAGGAACGGCCGAAGAAACACTTATGTTTATGAGGGTTAGATTTATGACAGTTTTTGTTCTTTGCTTATTTTAAGAAAGTATACAAATGTGTGAACAGTTTTATCAAATGATTCCAAGGAATTGACGCACCTATTTTCTTGTTTCTGGTATTGGAAAGTTTTTCACGGCGGTTGGATATTCTTTTAGTGATCGGACTGTATTGTTCTTAATAATGTGGTTCAAATATTTGGCGTTATTGTAAGCAAGAGAACATTTTGAAAATTTCTGTCTTGACACATGCAATATGTGTTCTTCGAAAGTTTTTGAGCAACACTAGAGTTTGTGTTTTCATATAATTATTGAAAAAAAAAATGAAAATGTTTTATTAAATAAATCATTTTTCTTAACAGAAAGGCCTATATATAGTATATAGGTATTTATATAGATTGCTATATACCTGAAGTGCATGCCGGGAACGTAGCCAGTGTATCCGGTCATGTAGGCCGGCTGGCGATGCTTCACGGCGTCGTAAACGTCGGAGGTGGGCGCGTTGCGACGCGGCATGTTGTCCAACTCGTAGTTGTCGCGGGGACGGTATTCTAGGGGCTTACTGTAAGAACAGAGGCGGATTGGTACAACGGATAAAAATTCAAATACGATTTATCATTACAATGGTAATCCCGTCTTCAAAGAGGCGTGGGGAGCGAGATTGCCTTTCGGTGGTTTTTTTTTTTCGTCTTCCCGTGTGAACATTATCATTCTAATTCGGAGGCATCGAAATACGTTCTACTTTATAGCCAGCGATGCTACCATACAAACATTCATTGGGAAGATAATATTAAAGCTACAAAAATGATTACGGATTTTCTTTTGTCTACCTGCTTATCGCCTAGCTTTTTATACAATTCAGATCTCATTTTACAGAGTAAATAATTGGAAAGACGATCGTTTTTTTTTATTAAACGAAATTGAGGTCTTTTTCGATATTGATCAACAATCAATCAAAATTCGACAATCGATTTTAAACTAGGAGATTTGATTATGAAATGTGGGTTAAATGACTAAAATTGAAATGACGAAAAACTCTATTACTCGCAGCCATTATTTTACTTACTTAAACAATCCCTTGCTACGTATTTCTCGTAGTATTTGTCGCGTGTTATCCCCGTAGCATTTACCGTACCGAAATTTGAGCATAGGGCAGTGGCCAGTATATCTGAAATTAATGTATCATTTATGTATTACGTAGGTAATTTTTTATTCGACACTCAGCTCGTCTCGTTTGACCCTTTATCCTATTAAAAAAGTAGAAATGAAAGACATTTAAAGGAACTTTGTGTGTTAATAGCAAAAGCTTCTGACTAAAGTAGGTAAGAAGGTCGTCAACGTTTTTATCTGTGACGTTATCATAATCCACATCTTTGAGGGCGCAGAGTGCGGAGGTCGTGGAATGTAGCTGAAGTTAGTGGTAGCTTTTAAAGACTTTTTCTTCTATCAATTATGATGAAGTGATTAACTCAAATGAATGTAAACGCTTAAATATATTTAAAAAATATTAATCTTGAAAACAAAGATTTGATACAGACGTTTAGAAAATTAGCAACAAAATTTCTTAAAAATGCCTTCTTAGGTTAGTCGTTCACTGTTAGAAAGAGTAAAGAGGTGTTGTCCAAATACATATTTGGACAACATTTGAAATAATACGTAATACGTACGAATAATAATAGTAATAATACTTTTATGGTTACCATAACATTCACCCAGATATGCCATTGCCAAATCAAATTTTTACCCCTTAAATAGCCACGAATTTTAATGGCACCCTAAAAAGATTTTCGTGAGTTAATTTCCGTGAAAGCTTCGTCATTGACCTTGTAACAAATTTGTAAATCGATTGACGCGTTGAATGCGGCCCTGTAAAACTATACAAACATCTGATACTCGAATCACACACGCAAACGTGCTAAAAACGCGTGAAGCCAATGGAAACAGGTTACTATATTATTATGTGACTCAATCAGTTTAAAATAGAATCACAGCTCTGTAAAAACTTTCATGTTCAGAGATCAAAAAAGAGAAAGAGGAAGAAGATCCTAGATGCGCAAGAAACGAGATTGGTCAAGAATAAAACCGTAGAATATATGGTAAGAGTCAATAAAAAGTTTAAGTAAAAAAGAAGGGAAAAATATATCAGTCTTAGTAACCGCAAATACAGATTAAAAATTAACTCATTACCGTCGTAGCTGGCACCAAGGCAGGTAGTTTAATTCTGTAATTACTTCTATCGAATGTTTCACGTTTTCCCGCCAATCTGCGCTATTTTATCGTAGGGCGGGAGCGGCGGTGCCTGGCACATTCGCTCATTATTTGCGACTAGCACAGATACAGAAATGTATGCCATAGATTATACAATCGTTGTTCGTGATCCACGTTCATTTGTTATTCATCCTAGTTTTTGCGAGTTCGATAATTTACTTCTGCGTTGATTAACTAGCAAAGTCTAAACTCCATACTATTCTTACTTTATTGCCTATTTTTTTAGAATAAAAAAGATTTCTTTGCTTGTACGGAATAACAAATCTTGAAATTGCGGCCACTTTTGGAAAGAAGTGTGGGGCTATTGACGTTGTGAAGACGGCTTGAAATTGTGGAAAGTATCGTGTAAGTCCTATACGGACGATGATCATTGCATATACACATTATTTTGTAGAAATTGAAGAATAATCTATGACAATTCCGTTTCATGTCGCAAAACGGTTACGTACACAGTATATTTGTTAAAACGCTTTGTCTTTTGTTATCGTGGGAATAGTCGATGGGACTTCCGTTTACGCAATCTATCGGTACTCTCATAGTTATGTAAAACAACGATACTGAGATGATCCCGTTGCTTTCTTCGTAGTTCCGTTTTTATATACTTATACATATATATTTTAAATCATTTAAAAAAATCTGTTTGTAAGCTATATTTTAGTGTGTAATGCACAATGCGTTTCCAACCATGTATCTTATACCACTATAAATTCGTTTCCAAGTTAATTTATGTACAATTTTTCAAGAGCTATTAAATAAAATAAAGTGAAATTAAAAAAACAATGATGACAAACAAAGGCATTGTATACTATAGGACGTAGCTGAGTACATAGCCAGTGCAGCACACAGAGTCAGTGTTTTGTCTACATCTGTTTATTTTTGCCATATAAATATTCCACTTCATTGACCCGCTTAGCGTGGACCTGTATGTAGGTCAAGTTAACCGTCATTGGTTCAAATTGATAGAAAAATGTAACATGAAAAAAGTGAAATAGTTTCACATTATTATTTTAATTTTCAAGTGATTAAATATTAAAAATTAGCCTCAAGGTTCATAACATTCATTTACCATTCAACTAAAATTAAACGCTTGGATATGGAAAGCGACAATAGTCCAATGGCAGGAATCGAACCCACGGCCTCAAGATCGGTAGTCCGTACCCTCAACCTATTGGCTATTGGCGCTTCAAATCTCAATTGTGTAGATGAACATACATAATAATCTCTCACTAGTTGTTATTGAACGAATATAATTAAAAATATCTTTTTAATGATTTCGTAAAAAGAAAACAGAAAATTTCGTCATTTTTCGAACTCAGTTATAAAGATCTTGTCTCTTAAAGAATACTATGCAATGCACAATGCAAATCAGTACTTCTTCCGAATGATGTTTTAACGAGATTAGAAACAACTGATTATACATTAAAGATCAAATATATAATCATAGTTCCATCACTAAAAGGACAAAATAATAACGGGTTTGATGAATACAAGCTATATACAGTACGCCTTTTCTAGTGTGTCAATGTGTAACAAGCAAACATGGACCGAAACTCTTTTACTTTTATGGTAGCTTGATCCAAAGAGTGTCAATGTGCGATCTAATTCCAGAAAACTAATCTACAACTGGACACACATACACACATTATGTCATTCATTCATAAATGCTTAATTAAGAAGCAAAGTTAAATCTATTCTTCGATATTTTCTGATGTTGATAAGGTAAGATAGAGATAAGCGTGATAGTAGATACATGAACTAATCCTAATACCTAAACCACATTTCGCCAAAGCGTATTTCTAGTCTTTCGAGACCAATGGACGAATATAAAGATTGGCAATAGAAGTTGCTAAAATTTCTATTGTTAAGTGATCAAAATAAAAAGACGTTATTGCGCAGGTAATTGTTACATCTATTTGTTTACACACAGTTCTAATTACAGCGTTAGTAATAAGCAGTAAGATTGTTTATTGTTGAACATTTTGGCGCTTTAAGAGACAATGTTGAATACTTGGTTAAGCTAAACACAAACCGGACAATGGTGACAAATATAAACGATGAACCAAATAAAACGAACACTTCCCCGTTCATTACAACCTGCGAAATATCAGTGGCAGGACGTAATGCAGTACCTTTGCCTATTTCTTTGTTTTTTACAAGTTGTAATTGTAAACGCCATGTATTATGCCACCATAGGAAAACCGGGCTGTATTACGTATAATAATACTTGTAAGTATTTTCATTCAGATTTTCTTATTAAAATTCAATCTTTTATATAATTAAACAGTACCCCCACTCCTTCCCTTTTCGTAATCTGTAGCAGCTATTTTGCCTCTTTCTTCCCTAAATAAATTTACATATTTTTATCTGACTTCAAAAAAGGAGAAGGTCTCAATTCACTATATTTTTTTATGATTTTTACCTCAGAACTTCGTCATTTATGAACCGATTGTTAACGATAATACGAAATTGTTCAAAATTAACCAATAATATTAAATCTCTGTACATGTATTAAACTATTTTTACACTTTAAACTTTCTAAACTAAACATTTGAACCTTAACACAATTAATTAATATTTTTTAGGCGTAGTTTTTCTTTCTCTGCAAAAGCCCGCTCAAATCCATCCGTTTGACGCCAACCTTCCTTTTTTTTCTTTTTATGGTATTGCCAACCTATAAAACGCTGATGCGAAGATGAAGTGTTGCTAACGCGATTTGAAAAAAAAAAATTGTTACATATGGGACATTCGCAAGTGGGTTCCACTTAATTTTAGCACTGAGAATTATGTTCCAAAGATATACCAAAAATTGAGATATTGGAGTTGGTTGACATTGGTTGACATATTGAGATTTAAGACAAGCTCTGTATCGATTTAATAGATTTGTAACGAGACGTACCGTGGCTGTAAATGACTTACTGATTTATAAATAAAATTATATAAATTTGAAGTCGGTTTTGTTTTTATTAAAAAGATCAAAGATTAAAACAATGATTGATGAAAGATTAATTACGAATATTTTGGTGCTTTTTATATCTTTAGTCCGACTAAAGAAAATGAAATAATCTCACACATCTTGTGAACCAAATTCTATCTACCTATCTATCAACAGCTGTATCCCGCGGTTTTACTCACCGCGCTTTTTAATTTAGCTTTTTTTCGTTCTGCTCAATTCCTTAGGATCGTAGCGCGATGTTAACTAGCATATAATCTCCCTCAATAATTGAGCTGTCAAATGCAATAAAAACCTTTAGAAATCGACTCGAACCAAAGAACTGCTTCCTTGTTATAGTGGGATCTTTAATGTATTTTAAATTCTTTCTTGTCTGCTACCAAGGGTTTAAATTTGTAGTTATTTCCAGGTGTCGTAGTATGTCCAGAGAACATGCATCGGGTGGACAGCGAGTGTCGGCCGACGCCGTCGCAGCGGACTTGCGACGAACCGGTCGCGCTACCCATGGGGGTCATTTGCGGCTGGTCGCGATGTGACTGCGACTTCCCCTTCGTGCTACATCTACCATCGGGATATTGCTTCGCTTACGAAGACTGTCCTTGACATAAAAGCGTAGATGTAGACAATGTTAACGCGCTGGACTAGATTAATTTTGTAAATACGCAGAAAGAGATTGTTGTCTATTCTTTTTCTATTTGTCTTATTTTCTACTTTCTTTTTCTACTAATTTAACATTAGCGTTTTTTTTTCTTCATAATACTGGATAAGGATTATAGCGGTGAACGGAAGAATTATGGTAGAAGTAACCTGTAATTCTACCAATAATTTCATCACCCAACCAGGGTGATGAAATGATTGGTATCTTGTCCATGTGTAAGCAACCAAGCAACTGCAAGGCACTGTAAAAATATTTATGATTGTAAATGAGCAAAAGATTTAGACCTTTGTTTGTGTGTGTAAATATGTTTTGGTAGGGTTGTTTTTGTGTCAAGTTTGTAAGTTGGTTTGTGTTCTGTTGATAGTTATGAATTTATGTAGTTATTTCTGTGTGCAAATGTTTTTGTGGCTCATAAGTTTTATTGGTTGTAATTTAATCTTCGTACTCGTTTCTCGCAATTCTCAACATTGGATTATTTGAGATAAAGACAATAATTTCTACATTCTAATTATTAATTTTACACCTGTCGTAACTTAGCGTGATTAATTTATGAGTGATTTAATTACCAGACAGCTGGTCCTAATCTAAATAATGCGGTTTTTGTATTGAAATATCCAATAATAGAACTTTCTGAAATACGAAAATAGCCCAGGGCGATAGTCTACCTCCTCCATCATTAAGGTATATCCATATATACCTTAATGATGGAGGAGGTAGACTATCGCCCTGGGCTATTTTCATCGACATCGACAATATTCCCATGGATATTGTCGATGTCTCAGCTGATAGTCGTTTACTGCTGGTCGTAGGTCTCCCCTTATTATCGCCACAAAGATCGATCCTCCGGCCACCCTCATCCAGTACAATCCCGCAACCTTGACTACATCGCTCCGTGTTCTGAGAGGCTTAACTACACTGCGTCGACCTTTACTTAGCCGCCATAAGAATGTAATATATTTCAAATATTCACGATAATGTTGTCGCTTTACCTAAATTTCGAGAATGATATTTAGGCCCCTTGTAATTTAACGCTTCAGCACATCGCAATTATGAATTATCAGATTACAGTAATACGAAATCGCACGAAATGAGATGTGATATATTTCTAATATACACCATCAACTCGTGTAATGCCAAAGTAAAATAATTTTACTAGAGACGTGTTTCATTTATCAATACCATTTTATCCGAATAGTTATCTATTCCGAAATCTTCATTTTACTAGAAGAATAACTGATGTTTGATGATCCGCTGCCAAATCCCGGACCGAAGTTCTTGAGATGATGATGATAGAGATTTTGTAAGATATTACACAAGAACATAAACGGATTAATTCAATTCGTGGAAAAACTAGGGTTGGCAATGGTCTAAAAAGTTCAAATTATTTTGCGAGACAAATATGAAGCTTTCCGTCTTCGTTTTATTAGAATTGTAGTGTATTAGAAGAAATCGATCAAACGAGTAAACTGGTCTAAAATATTCATTACTTAACAACGTTCACAACAATCAGAAGATTTATGATTATATTTATCCACCTTTTTGATAGAAAAAGGAACGGAAGGAGTAGATATAGAAAAGTAGAGAGCACACACACTCTATATGAAACGCAATATTACAAGCATTTCTATATCACGACTATATTTTATGTGCCGTATTCTAAAATGGCGCACTAGAATATACACTGTTGAAAAATTCTTGTTAAAGCCTAATGTTGCTTCTCTCATTCTTCTAGCAGATACAATATTTAAAATTATTATTGTTGCTGAATAATCTAAAACGATCATTCAATATGTTACTATCGTCAGACAAATAGCATTTGACAACCCTAATAACAACACAGCTTCACGTTTTCACTATTAGAAGTAAGTCTATTGTACTGGATACAAAAGTCCCAGCTTTCTTTTTTATGAAATATTTCTTAAATTTTTGAAAAATTGAATCTTATTCGCACCATTATATATCTTTCAATTACAAGTATATCGAATGATAATTCACTATCCGATCATCAGGATGGCGCATTCAGCTGTAAGTATTGTGTTATTTGTCTCTTTAGAACTGATCACAGGGTCGGGCTTTCATGACGTTTTTAATGTAACATCTCTCTACCTTTTTCCCACGTAGGGTCGGCACAGTATGTACTACTCTCCCATATATCCTGGACTCTACTGTAGTCCATACTGTTACTGGTTTTGACTATAGTTTTACGGCCGACCACTTGCCTGACGACCCTCCTTGGGAATATATATACTTATATAAGGTATTTAAAACGATATTATAAAATAGCACAAAATACACTAAATTTGAATTGAATGGATTGGATTGATTCTTCCAGAAGCTGAGGGTTCTGCTGCAGCCTGCGTCGAAGTTCAAGTGCTAACTTTACATATTGATTTGTTTCACAGAAGATGTAAGCAGCCCTAGACTAGGGTTCAATGGGTATTCCAATCTGTGCGTAGTTGCAGATTTGCTGCTGATCAAATGCGACACCAATTTCGTTTTTCGCACATAACTTATGTAGTATATCACATAAGTTTTATAAAATTTAAATAAATTAATTTAAAAATATTTCACATGTTGATGTCAAACATCATTTGGTGTTACATTTTTCATGTAACACCAAATAAATATTATCACCATATCAACCGAACTTATTTTGACATCCAGGCACATTAGTTATTATAAATATCAGTACATGGGTTATACTTATTATAGCGTTTATATTTTTGGAAATAATAGCAATGTATAATATTTAGTATCATAATACTTAGTCCAATGTAATGTGTTCAAAATTTCACGTATTGTGCAAATTTCGACGAGTGCAAACGTTGCCGTAATATTTTGAACATTGTCCTGTGTAAAACACGAGTGTGATGGAGTTAACATTTTAGACATTTTATGTTAAAAAATATATATTATCTTTTGTATATACTATCATTATTAAAAGAAATGATTTGATAATTTGTTTGTTCCGGATAAACTAAAAACTACTGTACCTAGGCTATTGTCTATCTCTCTACCCCAAGCAAAGTTGGGACGAGTTGCCAGTAGTAAAAATACCGAGCTTCAGACATGAAGTCTGAGTTTGTTAGTTCTATTGAACTATGCTAAGATCAACATAAATGCTTCTATTCAAACCAGCCTTAATACTTTCCGCTGACTTGCTGATGTGTTTCCGTGTGTTAATAGCAGAGGCCGGGCAAACGTTGCATTTCGTCCGATTGTATCTTACAACGGAGGGAATAGATCTATTCGATAAGGGGAAATAACACTGGGGCACTGTGATTACTTACAAGAAACCGGCGTATTATTGTGTATTATATTCGTAGCAGGCGAAAGAATGATGGCGCGCAGTAGACAGATATAATGGATATTCATTTTTGAATAAAACAGTTTCTTTATTTTTTAATACAGATATCTTTTTCAAAAATAATATATTACATAATTGTAAAGGTACACAAGTTTTTTTTTTTAAATAAACAACTCGATTCTTATACTATTATGTTGTAATTAATGAAGTTGTTTTCGTTCGCTAGTTTAAATTTATGTTGCAAAACCCAGAAAAACTTTTATCGACCATATTAAAAAAGGCAATATAATGAAGATGAGTATGCGTAAATGTATGGATGTAGAAAAAGAGAGGTATGGTAAGATCGCGCCAAATGGAAATACATAATCTCAGCTTACCCCTCTGGGTTACAGGCGAGAAATTTTATGTAATCGAATTCGTGAATAATTTAATTCCAAATGTGCCTGTGTCAATTATTCTCACATGTCATAAATGACGAAATTCTGGGGTAATAAACATTAAAAAATATATAAGTGAATTGAGAAACTCCTCCTTTTTCTGTAGTCGGTTAAAAATCTTTCTAATGCCACATCCTATACAATATAAAACATGTGTCATCATAAAATACCTCTCATTGTATCATCGTAACGAATTAAATTAGATTTTCCCGTAAATCACGAGCACATTCAACTGCCGAATCGACAATTCACTAGCACAATAGACATTCAAAAATCTACTTGATTCTCTAATCAAACTACCACTCCCAGTACACGGCTACTATATTTGGAAATAAATTATTCACGAACTTGATTACATAAAATTCACGCCTGTAACCCATAGGGGTAGGCAGAGGTACAGATGTTAATTTCGTGTAATCCTGGCACACCTCTATCGCCTCTTCTACACCCATACATGTTCGTTTGGTTACGGGTACTTCTTGCTACATAGTGAAATTATTTCTTTGGTTTCAGTATTGAAATTATATTCGTTTG
>DWLR01006067.1:0-10382 GCA_018246295.1 Papilio alexanor hazarajatica
ATATATATATATATATATATATATACATATATATATAACATTTGAAATACATAGTGACCCCTACCTGAATAAAGACTTCTTTCATTCAATTCAACTATTTCCTCGCTTTACTCAATTCTTTGGCCATTTTGGCTAATTCTTTTTAATTCCTGTGGCAATTTGGGCTAATTTGTAAAATGGTAAATGCAGCACCAGTCCATTTACCCGTTACACTCTTGGGTATTACCTATTTCTTTTAAATCTACTTTTGTCATTGTTATTTATTCATGTGTTTACGTTTTTACTGATAATTTACCTGAACCCGGCATGCGCTGCTGTACCAAATAAAAGAAAAGCGGTAGTAATATTTCCTACAATATAAGAACCGGACATAGACTCGTGAACTCAAAACAGTCTGGATCACATTTACAAACCATCTTGAAATAATGACTATCGTTGGTCAATTTTTAATAAATGCAAACACGTGTTGTTTGCGTCGGTGTATGCTGTGTATGTGTTTGTAAAGTTACAACGTAACTTTAGTTAAAATAATATACTAAAATTATATTACTTTGTTACACTAATGTAGTAATATTACACAACATTTACCTGAAGCAAGAGTTCCCTATCAAACGACACAATTATCACGACTACCGTATTAACCAAATTGTTACTTCATTAAGTGATAAATCAACATATAAAATATACGACCCGAAGAAGCGAACATCACATTCTGTTCAACATGACACTCTTCCAATTTATTCTAGTATTATTAGTACAGGTAAATATATATAATATTTAATACTCATTAATTGTTTAGTTCAATAAATTTTAAAGCAATAAAGGCTTGCAATGAATTTTCTAGTCTACTCAGTCAGTCAGTTTTACTCGTGATATAACAAAATTGAGTACATAATCTAGTCGTCTTCGAATTTCCCACATTAAAATAAATATTTGTGGCAATGATATCATGTATTTCTTTTTACAGGGTACTTTAATTTATGCAGACATAGACATCGATGAACATGAAAATATCACGGCAGTATATCTAGCTGAAGGAAAAAACTCACAGGAATCAAAAGATGATTGGGTAGACACATTATTAGTACCTGATACTGATTTATTTCCCTCGTCGTCAACCGCATCTATGGCACAAGTTGTCAATTCTGATAAATCACCCGAAGAGCAATTGGAAGAAATTAAAGAAATGGCAACATCAATAACAAATGCTATACAAAGTGAAGTGGCAAGTCTCCTTACATACGCTTTAAGTATCACCGATAATAATACAGAAGATAGCAACAAAAGAAAGAGGAGATCTATTGATACTCCCATGGACAGTACTAAACTAGTTTGGAGACTTCTGAAGCACATTAAGTCTAACAACGAATACCAAAACATAGCTATAGAAAAAATGATGTCTGCTCAAGAGATTGCCGATAAATATGGTATAGATTTCACTCCTGATACTGAAATTTTGTCAGAATTAGCTGTTGCTGCTAATGAACAAGCAAGAGAACTGACATCAATTTTAAAGGATGCTTGTGATTTGAAAAACTACACTCAAGATTCACTTAAAAATCATTCCGATTACGTACAAATTGAGAAACCTGAAAACTTTACATGTCCGATACATTCTCAGAACCTTTCCGAGAACGATACACAATTTAATATGATTATACCACATATGGAAGATCGTATGGAAACAAACTTAGAGTTCAATCATATGCATTATGTCGACCCATACTCTCATAACAATTTCTACAACTTACCATATGAAACGCAAATCCCGTCGCCTTCGGTTAGTCAGAAACAAACTTTCTATGATGCTGTATCATACAACCCTATGGAATATTATGGCCCATATTGTTCTATGGAGCCTCTTTCCAATTCATACGTAATACCTTTTGATGATTATATGGAGTCTGAACCAGAATTAGTTGGGGAAGAATTCGAAGAAACAATTTCATCTAAAATATACGTGGATCACGAGGTCGAACCAGGGGCAGCCACGGTCAATCATGTGATGACTTACACGATTGCGGAGAAAGCCCATTACAGAACACCTCAAATTGAAAACCTGCCACAACAAATGCAGTACTATTTCTTACTAGTGTAAAAGTAACAACAGTTTATCAAAAATGAGATGAACTGACATAAAATATAAATTAAGATAGTTAAGGTATAGAGGGAAATAAAAAAAAAACAATTCGTTGTATATTCAAATTTTATTTTCTAGATTTTAATAAATATACAGTCATATTTACCAAATCTTTTATCATTCATAAATATTCTTTGGTTACATTTGGCGCATTGAATGGCTTGCACTCACGTTCATTTGTTTTTAAAATGAATTTGAATGCTTCGAATGAAGTTACTTCTAGATTATAGTTAACAAGAACATTGGTAACGTTGTATACAGACGAAGGTTGCCTAATCTCTTTTGACCAGATCAAAATTACCTGATAGTATGTTACAAAATATATAAATAAAGTAAAAGTAGTAGAGTCCGCAACAACAACATCTGTTGCACGAATGGCCCGTTCGACCGGTGAAATACCACGACCTTCACAGAAGACAGGCGTGAAGTAGAAGTATTCTGCGTTTCGTCTGAGGATTGAGGTGCCGAAGGCCTAATTTAAGTCAGTCCCTTCCCGCCCTTTTTTAATAAAGAAAGGGAGGGAAAGAGGATTTGATGGAGAAGGGGATAGATAGGAGAAGGAAATGTCCATTTTTATATCTATCTCCCATCCTCTGTCTATGGTAGGCAACGCATCTGCACCTCGCAAATTCTTATTACCGATGCCTATGGGTACTGGTTACTTAGGTGACCACTAGCTCGTTTGCCACATTATTTTATAAAAAAAATAGTACTCAAAATTAAAATAGAATTTTCGAAAGATTAAGCAACGTTTATCTGCATGTACAAATAAAAGAACTTAAGTAACTTACGTAAATTGTTTAATGTAAACGTGATATATCTAAGTTAAGAAAATTAAAAGAAAATTATGTAATTATTAAAACGAATTATTTCCTAATTTCTAAGTACAGGTAGTAAGCAATTAATTATTATAGAAACTAAGTTGATACTTTAAATTGACCTCGTTGATAGGACAGTAGAAAAATGAGAGAAAGTCAGTTGGTAACTTCATTGAGAATATCGTTTTAATTTTCGATAATATATTTTTAATTCGTTGTGTTTCATCGCGGCAACGGACACAGAGACAAAATTTCCGCGATTTTATTTTAAAAAAATCGACGTATTTTCTTTTATTCTCAATACAAGATAGTAAAAAATCGATTCTCCGCTTTACGATTTCCAGTTTACATAGAAAGTTATATACCCAACAATCGGTTCCGTAAAAGACGTAATTAGGGTTGTGCAAAATGGAAATTCGTATCTCTTATCTTTTCGTGTTGACAGTTTCACTTTTAATATCAAAGGATCCTCCTACTCTCTTTTTCTTCATCTTCTCTCTCGTTAGCACCTATTGTTGATATTTTATATAAATATACTATATCACAAACCTCTCTAGAATAGTGAAGCCTCATACCTGTCTATCTATGGGCGTAGTAAGCGCTATATGTGCTATTTGGACTCGCGTGTGGTTGATATCTATGGATAGAACAGAAAAAATACAAAATGACGAATAAAGTAAAATCTAAAACGTTTTACAAATAACTTTAATAGCAAGTTTATTAACAAAAACAAATCGACTTTAAATTTGCATAATTATTCCCTTTTTAGGGATAAGAATTAAAAAAAAACTCCATTTACAATATGGTAATAATGACAATAAACAACACACATGGGTTTTTAAGAACTGGAACCAAATTATAATAAAATAGCTAGGAAAATAAGAAACGAACGCGTGCGAAACCGCGAGGAGCAGCTACTTTTATTTATAAGTAATTTATAGCCATGCTATGTCCCATTACTTGTAAGTCTACCAATATGTCAATTTTCGATATATCTTCGGAACCCAAGGTTCAGTGATGATGAATTTAAACGGGTCAACTTGCAAATGTCCCCTTTCCAAAAAAGATTTTTTTAAATCGGTTCGAAATTCTGCGGTAACAAGTAAAAAAACATGCAACCGAACTGAGAATCTTTTTTTTAAGTCGATTAAAAATACCGATAGACGAAAGCCTCGTCATTATGACACACGAAGCAGCCGATTTGGAACGGGTATAATTTTCGTAATAACTAGACTGATAGTTGATAAACGTCAAACAAATCTAACGCAGGTCACTTCGAATCTAAGAAATAGAATTACAGAAAGCAGAGCTCCTCAATATAATTTTAATAGCTTAATAATAACGGCTGTCGTCTATGCTAACCTTTGCATATAATCTAGTATTCTAGTATTCTACGGATATATCCCAAAAGTTAACCTTGAAAATGTGAATAAATATTTACAATCAAACTGTTTATTGCTACGTCCAAGTATTTTTATTTAAGTTACTTTTGTAAGTGGTTTTGTAATACATGAAAAAACAAAAGTGTATATTTACCGGACGGTGTGCGCGTGCGCATATAGAGGGCCGCAGGCGCTGGGCTCGGCCGCGTAGGGCTGCGCCAGCGCGGGGCAGGGCTCCGAGGCCGCCACGTCACGACGCCGCGTCACACCTCTCTGCTGGTTTTGTTCCGGTGGGCTGAACAAAAACAACGATGTATTTAAAACTGCTCTCAGGAAATTTGTTTGCGTAGAACAATTACTTCAAGTTATATTAGCTTTTTTTGTCTCTCTTGTCTTGTTGTATCTCTATGCTGCGTCAATTTATTATCAATATCTACTGTTAGTATAGACCAGTTGCGGCCCTCTGGGGAGACTGTTGTCGCAAAGACTTGGAGGGTGCGAGATATCACATTTCCTCAATGTTAAAAAAAAGTTCCAAAAATATGTTTGCTAAGGTAATGTAATTATAGGACGTCATACATCAAAATAAATCAACTAAAATAAAGATTCGCAGATTTTGCTTTTAGTTGGTTTTTAAATTTGCTGCGATACCAAATCATGAAAATTATTAAAAATTTCACGGGGTTAAAAACACGGAGGTATTTGTCTTGAAAATAATTTTCGATACTAAGAGGGTTGCGTCGTGGCAAAGGTTGAAAATCAGTAGTATAATTTGTAAGGATCAATCTTGGACTGAACGTAACAACGAAATGTTTAAAACTAAGTGATTAGGGACTTCATTTGCATAGAACAATAACTAGAAATAACAATGAGTTTTGTATCTATGTTTTTTAATTTTTTATTAAAATTTAATGTTATTATAGCCAAAGTTAGTTCGTCAGGTATAATCTATCTCTACCAAAAACAATTGAGTATTTTTTGCATGATGCGCCTGTTGTTACAGAAAACATTAATTTGTTTATTTAAAATTACATAATTGACACAGAGAAAATATAAGACCTGTTAAAAACTTAATTGTGTTCGTATTTGTATATTTTACTAGATATCTAAAATTAATATCCTTAATTAAAAAAAAAAATGTTTTCCTATTTATCAACTTATATTAATTTGTCAAGCGTCATAACGACAGCCAGTTTCATGTTAAATAGACGTAATCATAAAGTACGGAGCCCGCCTACGAGGAGGAGTCGAGTTTCTTCCGATAATCCTCTATTTTGACAACACGCGACAAATGGCGCTCATAAGTTACACCGGCCATAATCTATCACAACTAGGGTAACCATATTGTGCATCTAAATCGGAAGCGACAATGTCAACTTCTATACCATTCTGGTATTCATTTAGAATAACAGAGAGTTTTTGTATACGGAATAAACTAGCCCTAGGCAAACACTAGTTTAAGCACCAGCTTATTCAGCTAGAGCTAAACCATGTGTACTATTAAACAAATAATTATTTTATTGATATTAAACAAATATTATATTAATTATAGGCTTGGTAAGTGCCACCTCAATTACATGAAAGCCACGATGCATAAAATTTAACGACAATAACTTAACAACTGTTTGTTTGGTAAAAGAAAAATCTGTAAAATCTCAATAGGATAATAATAATTTACAACATTTCTGTACAAAAAATTAAAATCTAACAAAAGAAATAACTAAGTAATTGAAGTGTTGCAGCGACCCAAAGTGGACCTTGGCCTCTGATAATAATATTGGAATGAAAAAAAAAAGACAATTAAAATTTACTGAACATTTACATTTTTCTATGAAATTGTTTTGATAATTTTTTCATTGTTTTGTTTTATAAAATTATTATACCTTAAGCCACTGAGGCCATAATCAGATTGTAAAACTAAAGCTGTCAACGTAAGAAGATTCGAATTTTTCAAAATCGAAATGCTTTATCTTTTTATGATTACTTTAAAAAATTATTTTCTAAAGTACACATTTTTCCAGCTTTCTGACAGTGGAACATTTCTGACAGTCTAACATGTAATTGGTAACAACGAAAATAAGTTTTCATACAAAACGACAGAACTTGAGCCAACGAGACTTTCCTTTTCAAAACGAAACACGTAGTTACATTAATAATACCAGGAAGTTCTACTGAAAGAAGTTTGAGAATGATAAAAAAGGAACATCAGATTTTTTGTCTCGCTCTCACTTTGTTTGCGCACATGGCGCTCAATTTTTTTTTCATTTCAATATAATTAATGACTAGATTTGTTTATCATACGTCAATGTGTTACCTAAATCGTTGGACTCGGTGATTACTTAAATTTTTTTACCAATATTTCCTAAAAAAAAAACGAGAATAAACGATAAAAATTAATGAAACGCAACGCACATGTGGCAGGCAAATATTGATTTAAAATAATAAACATATCAGCACATTACACTGCTATTATGCAATAATTTAACGTTGTAGATTAAATCCGAATAATATAATTTTATTAGGAACGAGATTAGGTCTCATTAAACTGGCGTTAAGCGTTAAGAGACAGGCTACCAAGGTGCATTCGTTTATTTTATTTCTTTACTGTCTAGAGATATTCTATGCATATTCACCAAAACTTTCTCAATGACAGAAAACAGAAAACAGACTCCATTTACGCGTTTTTCAACATGAAAATTTCGGCAAATTATTATTTTTTGAGAAAATAAAAATAAAACTTTTTCATACATTCTCAGAGCAACATTTTAAATGTAAGAATATTCACCATCAATTTCACAATGATAAAAAATGATCCCATTGATAATAAAATAACAAAAAATAATCCCATTGATAATAATATCGACACAATTAATTTCAACATAAACAAAACAAACCTAACCTAACCTAATCTTTTTTTTGTCTTATTTTAAACAAACCTAACCTAATCTTTTTTTATTTTATTTAAAACAAACATAACCTAATGATTACGACCTAAAGTAACGATTTATATTCTAAAATCGATTATTCGCTTTTAGAACGTGTTACGATAGAGGGCAGCACTTAACACTAGTCAATTCAAAATGTCAGACTTGTTTACAAAATGTCGGACTTATTTACTATGCGAACATTTGAAAGTTTTATTTACTTTTTTCTCAAAAATTTATAATATGCGAAAAAATTGTGTTGATATTATTATCATGTTGATATTATGTGAATGAGATCATTTTCTATCACTGTGAAATTGTTGGTGAATATTCTTTCGTTTAAAATGTCGTTATTACTGTGAGAATGTACGAAAAAGTTTTTTTCTTTCTCAAACGTTAATAATTTGCCAAAATTTTCGCGTTGAAAAAAGCGTACATATAATTGTAAGCGTAATTTTCTGTCATTGAGAAGTTTTTGGTGAATATGCATAGAATTCCCCACTCATACAATATAACCATAACAACTAAAAGCGGAACAAGTTTAGAAACGGACTTAAATGTTCGTAATAGGTACCTGAATAGCTTTACCAGACAAGAGTTTTTCCGTACGTTGTTTTCTCTATTCAGTAATTACCATGTCTTATAAGTGATTAACTTTGTAATTATTTAATTTACCAATACAGGCATTTTGTGTGCTAAACAAATTAACAGTTTCACATCTTCAACACTTCAGCACAAATTCCAACTTAAATACCAGACGTTTTTCAAAGATTTCAAACGTCCCTTAAGATTATGACAATTATTTCCAACACTTCGAGGTACAAAATACTTAAATTTTTAATCTGCAAAACTTACTCTCTTCTTTATATTTTTGTTCAATTATTACAAAAGTTAATTCTCGCTCTTAACTCCAAAGTAAAAAACAAAATATTTTTGAAGTAAATAATAAACGATAATCGTCTCTGCTTCAGTCGAACTTTATTACTGGGCGTTTAAAAACCGTAGCATCGAGATAAAACAGTAAAATAAACAATATGGACATCGAGCGTGGGAATAAACGGCGGGGGTTAAGATTTATGTTCCAGCGTACAACCAATGCAGAAACAAAGATAGCAGTTAAGAGGTAATTGTAAACAACTTTAATGATTTGTTACTAACACGTCTTAAAGCTTTGAAGCTATATCTGGCTTTCACTTTGTACCTACTACGAAAAAATAAATATACTTTCTTTTTTCTCTTCTTTACGTGTTCTAGTTACATCATATGTACGATAATACAGAAAATGATTATTTTTTAAAGTACTAAACCACCATAGCTTGGCTGAATATTTTTGGATCTTAGTCCCTTACTTTTTTTTTAATATCTTACATTTCTATCGTACGAGTGCTACTTATCGCTAAAATACCACTAACGAGGTTGAAGATGTGGACTACTGGTATTTATTATTATCAATCAGACTATAGCTTAACTCTTTACTTTTCCCGCGTACGGTAAAAACTTTACGTCTTCTATATAATCATGGCATTGTAGTCTATCTTAATATGAAACTTTTAAATAATTTTACTATGCAATAATTTTCAAGTCGATTATTTCATAAGTTTAAAATTATACGTAATTATATACTACTATTTTTTGTCTCTGGTTACGGTTTATGTTTTTATTTTGGCGGGAAATCGATGCGCGGTGTGTCCGCCATAACTGTCAGACGTAACTCTTTACCTACGACAAGTCGTAAAAGTAAATCGTCACCGGCTGCTCAAAAGCCCTTTAGCAGTGGCACTAAAATGAGTTTACTCATAAAATTTAATCATTCACACACGCTGGTCGATTCATGGATAGTGTTGTGACACAAGGGAGAGCTATAATTATTTAGTACAATGTGGTTTTATTTAAATCAGAGGTTTTTGTGTTGATATTTGTGTCTTACCAGTCGTCGGGATCGCAGTCTCTGAATCCTTTAGCGAAGGGATTGCTCGCTATTTTCAATTGTGTTATCTGTAAGTAATTTCATGATAAATAATATGATGATATTAACAAGTTATTAATAAACACATTACACTTGATAATTACAATAAATTTTTATAAATAAAAACTTCTTACAAAATAGATAGATACATCTTAGAATCCCTTTACACTATTCACTAAACTCTTTATTAAATGTGTGAGTGTGCTTTTTTCCTTACAAGGGTCTGTGTACCTGATAGTACGTTTTTTTTAAGTTTTATTTATTTTTAATTTATTCCTTTCTTACATAACCACTGGCAATGCTTCTGTAAATCTTCGAATAATTGTGGATGATGGTGAAAAGCTCTTTTAATCGTTCCTTTACCTTTGACTTGAAAAGAAAAAAAAATATACGTTCATCGTGAATGGTTTCGGACTAATTTATTTTCTTTCACTTGTAAAATAACCTAATTTATTTGTTCTAACTGACCCGGTGGTTCTGGTAGGCGGTGACGGCGGTGAAGCCGGTCTCGGGGAAGACGAAGGTGCGGTAGGGCACAGTGGCGGGGGCGGGCCGAGCGCCGTCTGCCGGTAGGTACACCACGTGCAGCCTCGGCTGATACCGATGCATCGAATTCAGAATTATCTGTACATACATGAGAAGAAATCACATAATTAACAGTGAAAAAGTCAGCTGCGGTGAAATTACTCCACAGAATGTTAGACGACAAAAAATAATATTCATACCAGGGTCAGCGACCATTGCGTGAATGGCTGTTTGATCTAGGAAGAACACAACCTCGAAGAATACCAGACGGAATAGAGAAGAATTCAGCACGTCCCGTTCACATTCAAGGAAGAGCTGCTAATGCTACTGGCTTTATCACTATTAAACCTTCTTCGTCTGTATTAGATAGAGGTCATCCCCTTGTGAGGTTTTACAATCATGAAGGTACTTTAGTTTAGATGCCGCTGTCAAGGACATTTTCAGGGCCATTTTACATTTTCGGGCCCCGTCGTTAACTAATTCAGAGTAACCTCATTTTAAGGGGGAAAAATATAAGTAATGTCGATTGAAGATTTGATAAAATTAAAATAAAATTTTACCCGGAATCAAGTTTGTAACATAACGTAAACCAATGTATATGAAATAATTATGTTGACATTGAACTAT
>DWLR01006068.1:0-10380 GCA_018246295.1 Papilio alexanor hazarajatica
TATATATATATATATATATATATACACTCGTATATATTCAAAAACGTATTGTAACCTGATTCGCCTACATATTTGGTTTATTTCTTATCTATCACGGTTTTAATATTAATTAAGATTATTATATATCGCTTGCAGTACAATGAGTAGTATTTCCTGGCCACACAAAGATCGCGCTGTCGTAAGTGCGCGTAGAATGCGCAAACGGCACGTTTATTGCCGCAATTATTGTAATACAATATTGAAGCACGTACTCGAATGAGTAGGCGTGCTGTTTCGGTGTCTTTAGTATTAATCGACGAGTAAGTTCAGCCCAGTGGCTGGTTAGACAGCGCGAAGCTGATAGTAGATGTAAATAAGAGTACCTTTCAGTACCTATTAAAATTTAAGAAGTAAAGAAATAGCTTCTCATAATGCCATTAATGAAGATAAAACCATGAAACTTTGCATTCAGGCACTTGACAAGAAGTAAATAAAAATGTATTCTAACGTTTTTGAAATATAGACCTTTGCGGGGCGAGGAGATGAAAGTTTGTACGGAAGTATAAATAAATAATTGCTCTCACATCTAACCCCGGAATCGATTTTCATAAAATTCGATACAAAAATAGATTATAAGCCTGGGAAAGGACATAGGCTACTTGTTATATCGAAAAAAGACTTGAAGAGGTTTAAATAAGGGATGAAAGCTTCTATAGAAAATTGTTATTGTCGAAGGTAAAATTATGTAACTTTGTACTTAGGCAATTGACAAGAAGTAAAAAATAAACTTTTGTTTTAGAAGTTTTGAATTTTAGTCCAAACAAATCTGTCTATGTTTACCATACCAATATTTATCGAAAACATGTATATGATAAGTAAACATTCTTATTCTTGCTCGTCGCGAGAGCGCTGGACTCGCCAAGCGCCACACACAATGAACGATGCGCTGGATCAAACTCGTAATATCGTTATGTTTTAGCAAAGGATGGAAAAACAAAAACAAAATTTATAAAATGTATGCAGATAAGCTATATGCAGTAAACCAAAGCAATTTACATGTGTATTATTATCAAAATAAGTATCCTAAAATATTAAGAATGCTGCCCACATTGGGTACTCTACGCGGACGAAGTCGCGGGAAAAAGCATGGCTATTATTTTATAGTAAAAGGTGGCAAACGAACAAACGCGTCTTCGGGTATTCACTGTTGTTGCTATCTATAAACACTTAGCAGTAATAATAATATAGAGGAGATCCTACACTTTACAAGAAATCTGCCAGATATATAGTAAGAAAAAGGAGGGGATGAAATAGTTAGTATATTAATATACATTTGTAACAAAATATGGATAACAGTTTTTGTTTTAAAGACTAACAAACATTCATCTACTGTCAAAAACTCTCATGTTCAGAACATTAGTAGGAAACCTTACGCAATTACTCAGTTCAGCACCGTGAGTGGAAATAAATTGAAGATAACATTAGCGGGAAACAGTTTCAATATTTTAAATGATTGAATGAACTTGTCAATTACTTTTATAAAAACAAAGTTACCGTTGTTTGTGTAATAATAAAGGAAACAAACCAGTGTAAATTACATAAGATCGAAGAAGATTGTGCAAATGATAAATTCAACTTAAATACAAGAGAACATTCTAGTCTTGAAATCATTCCTCTTAGAAGTTAATATTTTTATGTTACTTCGTACCTTTATTTATTTAATAACGGATGTTATTCTAATGATTACTTGGTCGCGTGGTCTGCTCCTCTCTAGAATGCTAAACTTACACAAAAAACTCACATCTAAAATGTCTGATGTATTCTCATGGTTTTAGAAACTCCCTGTCAAATAACCAACACTCATTACCCTCATAATTGCTACCGACAGCAGCCACTGACTGTCTGATGGACGATCCCATTTGAATGTTTGAAGATACAAAATGCTTAGTCCATTAACTATCATTTACTTCTTATCAGGAACACTTTAGGCACCCTTACCGACATGTTGTTTGGCACGTTTCATTGTCTGTAGATATGTCCGTGATCACGGACGAATGTTGTAAGAAGTATGTGTCGGTAGATACTTCGTTTTTTATTTAAATATTTTCTTGGGACTGTTTTAGTGGAACATCTTAATGTCTACCTTTTAAAGAGAACAACGTTAATTTAAAGCTCGAGTCTTTTTGTCAGAAATAGAAGACGCTAAATAAAATATATACCCTATAGATTGATCAACTTACTAGTGTAGATGATTGGCGAATGCTAATGTCACTATTTACAACTCAAATGTGACCTGTCTCAATTCACCACCAACTAAATATACCGAGAACAAACAATCGTGATTTAGGGTATATCAGACAAATTTTGACTACGATTAGAAGTCAAAATAGGTCCCATACATAACCAATCAACTATCCTAAGTACTCTAAATGTCTAGATAATAGCGAGATATCATTACATTACTCCTAAGTGCGCTTATATCGATTTGTCGTTTACTAGAAACTCGCTTTTTAAGTCATTTAAAAAAAAAAGGAGTTTGTTGCCTCAGAACTTTGTTATTTATGAACCGATTTCGAAACCTTGTTTGTTCGAAAAGCGACATTCTTAAGTTAATTTTGAATGGTATTAAATTTTAAGTTCGGAAGATATACAGAAAATCTATATATAAAGACCATCCATTAAACCCGAAAAGGATTTCTGTTTGGATTTAATGGATTTGTAACGAGATATACCGTGGCTCTAAATGACTTCATGACTTATAAATAAAATTATATAAATTTGAAGTACATTTTGTATTTATTAACAAAAAAAAATTACATTCTAATAAATGTATATTGTCTTTCATAATTCGATTATACAGTAGCAACAAAACGTAAATTTAATAAAACTCGTTTTTCTCGATATACGAAACAGCCAAATGAGTTTCATATACACACATAAACAACAAATCTTTACTACCGGTAATAAATTTCACGGCACCACATACAGTCGAACAATCGAAAGTGATTAATGTAAACGTTGTCGAGCAAAGACAGCTATAAATAGAAATGTTAAAATAATCATACTAGCTAAAGCCCGTGAATTTGTTCATGTAAATTATTATACTTTAATAAATATAAAAATGCATAAAAACAATCTCCAATGCACCTTAAGCATTTTTTTTTAAATATGCGGAGCAGAATATACAAGTTCGAAAGAGAGAGACAATTTATACGAAATGTAATAATTCGAAGAATAGCCGTGTTCTAATACAGCTTCCAAAGATCTTTATAAATAATACTGATGAAGAATAACAATCGAATGTAGACAATAAAAATGTAACAAACAGACCGACAGAGGTACTTTTGCATTTATAACATTAATATGTTGATGGTATGAAATATCATGAATGAGTATTTTAGTGCGTGCATTTTGGCACGACACTTTATACACAAAACATAAAACTAGTAAAGATTATTTGCGACAAATTGACATATAAAATGTTTCTTGTATGCGAATAAAACGTAAACTTCTCTGTAAGGCTTTTGATTACATTATATAAGGCTTTCAATGCTTTCGAATGCTTAGAGGTAACCAGGTTTGACCAAAAAGTATTTATGTATTGATAATCACAATAAAATATATCTATTTTTTTTTCAACTATTTACTAAATATGCGCTTTTACGAAGCTACAGTGTTACGAACCACCTGACTAACTGTACAAAAAACATCACAAATTTACGTCAAAGCAGTCATAACGCCCAGCGAAATATATTAAACCAAAAACGAGAAAATATAGCAATATAGCAAACGTGTTAAATTAAGTATAATTAAAAACAGTTGAATTGAATACATCATTCATAAAAATTAAGTTTAATTCATTCGATACAATGTAAATTGATTCACATAATATTGCATATGGCTCCGATACGATAATTATATAGGTTGTTAATAAAACCTCTACCGTGGATACATTTTCGAAAAAAAAAAAAACTTAACTACTCACAAATCATATGAGGAATCAATGATGTACCAATTCAGTGTAATTACAAGTCACTTATGAGTGATTATGGGGTAGGTACAAGTGATGCTTTGTACCAGAGTTCAAGGTCTCGAAAACGATCAATAAATGGCGGAAAGCTATTAAAGAAATTTATATGATTCAGTACAACAACACTCCTTTTTATTGTTGTTCGTATAAAGATTTATGTCTTATGTTCTCACTATGAATTTATACAAAAACTCGATTTAAAATATGACTAACCGGTTGGCGCAGTGGTAAAACACTTGCCTCTCACGCCGCAGATCGTGGGTTCGATTCGCACCCAGAGCAAACATTTGTGCGCCTGAACATGTCTGTTTGTCCTGTGTCTGGGTGTAAGTATCTACACGTGTATGTATTTACAAAAGAAAAGTATTAATATACGTAGTATATCAGTTATCTGGTTTCCATAGCACAAGCTCTGCTTAGTTTGGGATCAGATGGCCGTGTGTGAATAATGTCCCAGAACATATGTCCTAGAATATGCAGGAAATACATACATAGGTATAAACATCATTTTCACAGGAATCTTTAATGGCAAGGAAATAATGTTAATAGCAATATTTCTACACCTTCAATGAAAGCATCATTATTAACATTTTCAATTATTTGTGTCATTTATTTGAGAAATTAATGATTAAATAACAATTTCGAATGGAAAAATTTGTGGTGAAATTTGTTCACATGTCTTCTCCATTGTAAATTACTAAAACTACTTCCTCTTTGCGTTTTGAATGAACTGCGCAATGATATAATGTGTTATAACAGATCGGTAACACGGTCGATGGACTTTAAGTGATCCATTGTTTAAGCTAATTATATTGTAAATAGAATCTGTTATTATCGCGACACAATTGTTAGTCGTTACTAGTTTATATGTTGATGGTATTAGTGTCGATTCATAGTTTCCCTGCCCTTTTCCCACCTACGTAAGCCCAATATGTATGTATATCCTCTTCCATATCCCTCTATCAATCATTATATCTGAATGCCTCTCCCGCCGCTGGTCGCGGGTTCGATTTCCACTCAGGACAAACATCTGTGTGTAATTATCTATATATTTACAAACGAAAAATATTAATACATGTAGTATATCAGTTATCTGGTTTCCACGGTACAAGCTCTGCTTAGTTTGGGATGAGATGGCCGAGTGTGAATAATGTCCTAGAATATAAAAGAATATAAAATATATAATATTGGTTGTAGAATGATGATGAAATAATGTTTTGACGTCTACAAGTCTACTACATTCTTTCAACTTTAATCGGATCGTCAATTACTATTTATTGGGGTATAATTGATTTTATCTCACGTATCCAAGGACATAAACATGTTAATTTTATAGACTTTAAAATAGTTTAATCGGTTGTTTAGTTGTTATATAAAATGAAGTAAATTTAGTGTATACTTCATGATATCTAGGTTAGAGATATGGAACATGCATTTCTGGTACAATGTCTTTGTTTGTATATATATATCTATGGGCATTACAGGTACTCTTGGCCGTTGTCCATGCGCCGCATCTGCAGACTCACAGATAAAGTTTGAAGGATAAAATTACATTATAAAAATTATTATTTTTTTTTATACAAGAAGGTGGCAAACGAGCAAGCGGTCACCTAAGTGACCGCTACCCATAGACATCTGCAACAAGCATTTGCGAGTTGCAGATGCGTTGCCTACCTTTAATAGACAGAGAAGGGGACAGACAGAAAAATGAACATTACCTTCTCCTATCTATCCCCTTCCTCGTCAAATCCTCCTTCCCTTCCCATCCTTTATTATTAGTACAAGGGTGGGAAAAGTAAGAGGACTAAAATTAGGCCTCCGGCACCTCACTCCTCAGACGAAACGCAGAATACTTCTACTTCACGTCTGTCTTCTGTGAGGTCGTGGTATTTCACCGGTCGAGCGGGCCATTAGTGCAACAGATGTTGTTGTTGCGGACTCTACCACTGTTAATTTTTATAGAGCGACGTTCTCTGATAAAACATTAACGCAAAATTTCACTAGAATCACATAAATACAAGTACTCACATTTTATGACGAGGTCGGTTTTATATGACCCGTAAGTAATGGTTGTAACTTATACTGAAACAAAAAAATTATTAACTTATCCAAAAATGACAATTGGATTTGTATGGAACACTGGAGTCGACGATTACGCATTGCGTAATGGCGTAGCGTCGGATCGGTGTCCACAAAAGTTTAAAAAGTTTAAATAAAAAAAAGAAAAAAACATAAACTGCGTGACGATCGCTTACAGTCGCCGGCTGACAATACGTTTGATTTGAACACGGCTGTTAACTTTGAAGACACTGTAAAACAAAACTGCTGTGATGTAATTTATCCTGTGTATTTATAATTATATTTAAATTAAGATTATATTGTATTGGAGAGTAATGAGTTATAAGAGAGTTGTTTATTAAAAGCGACATGTTATGTCCAATATATTGTTATTTAATTACATCCCGGAATTAGAAACAAGCGAGTTACGTAACAAATAGAATGGAACAATAATATGCAGTAATTTTAACTAGTTATGCGCACATATACATTTTGAATTATGAGTTATTTTACATTTAAAATGGTAGCTTCACACGTTACTATTTCTAGTAAACAAGCCAGTTCGTCAATCATCTCGTACGTCAATCTTATTAGAATGAATATCATCTTACTAATATAAATGTAATAGGTCGGATGGATGGTTTTTAATCACGTCAACACTGCTGCACGGATCTGGCTGTGATTTGCCAAGATGTATTATGCACATAGGATATTTTATTATTATTATATTATGTCACCTTTATAAACATAGCCCGTATTCGCAATTAAATAATGCCTTCAGTTCACTCACACACATTTCAAAATTCACACAAATGCTTACTACTAAATCTATTACGAAATAATTACACAATATCGAAGACATACAATATCCAATGTCAAGGAGCGTTTGGTTTTTTTATTATAAACATTTATTTTTCTCAATGAATTTAATTAAGGAAGTAATTTATAGATTATTGCATTCATTAATCATCACATCGTCTATCGATATCTGACATAATGTTCACATTGTCTTGCAATATCTTATGTAATTGTTTTATCTATATTATAAAGAGATAGAGTAATATTATAAGGATAAAAAAATCAAAACTACTGAATAGATTTCATTAAAATATTTTACTATTAGAAATCTACACAATTCGAAATTAACATGTACTTTTTAAATTATCAATATAATTTTAATAAATCAATGTACAATAGAATAAATAATCATACTTGAAACAAGACGGATCCAATGACGATTACTATTATATTTGTTGCGATCTTGACGTAGCTTTCGCGGTTCTTCTAAATTCATAATAAGGTGATCTACGAATATTTGGGGCCTATAACTATTCCTGTCATATAGAGTCACGTCTGGCGTACTTCTCAAGGATCGTATCTCTTCGCCAATATCCCCAAAATAAGATTGATTGTTTCATACACGATGTACTAAGATAGCTGAATAAATCAGATTATATAGAGAAAAATTACTTTCAAATATAACCTATTGGATAACAGAACAATAAGCCTCCCTTTCGCCTCGAGTAATGTAGACATTTTTTTAGAATGTCTGTGGTAAATGGCTGACCGGATACTCATTGATGAATGAAGGACGAATGATAATCATTCATTCGCTTATCAATTGTCGTACATGTTAATAGTGTTGTTTTTTAACAAGACAATAAATCTTACTGATGGTATGACTTTATGACATTCCGGGAAATAATATTCTTCGAATCACTCTGCAAAATCGGTCTGCAATCGACAGGAGATGACAATGGAAAACACATACCCAACAAAGCTTACCTCCCTAGCAATTACCTAATACTCTCCTGAAGCTCTATATATAAGTGGAAACAGACAACCATTTGTAGAAGTATTTAATATACTCACCATCTGTATTAGTCTATTACATTTGTATCACGCGCGTCCTAGTCGGTGACGGCGTCCTTGTGTTGGACGCGGAAGGATCAACACGTTGCTGCGCGTGTCTCGCATGCAGGAATACAATCTTGTACTTTCTATTGTATTGATACTCCAGTAAACAAAAACAAATCGCTAAAAGAATTTTAATGCGTTACATTTATAAATAGTACGGAGAAGGAATGATCTATCAGAGGAGGTTGAGTGTATTCAAAACCATGAACTGAAATGCTAATACGTTTAATAACAGCCCAAACATTGATCCCTGCTTAAGAGCGAAATCTTATGAAGTAAATGCATCCGGCTAAGCGACCCAAGAACTTGCTGATTCCGGGAATACAGAGAAAGTAACGGTTAGTTAGCTAATCTTAATGAGGAGCCTCTGGTATCATCTCCTTTTCATCCTCCCTCTCCCTTCTTCCTTACCTTTTCCTAATTGCATTCCCGACGTTTATACAACAAGGCTAGCAACCGTAAACCGTTTGCTCGTTTGTTGTATTCTACTATAAACAAGCAATAATTAATTTAAAATAAACAGTAAACCCGAAAGACACACTCCTATGACACTCTGGGCGAAGAATCCATATCGAATGAACCTTACTCTTCAAAATCGGTCAAGCCACTTAGTTAATGCCGGTTACTATGGAACAGACATACGCTATATATTATACCTACATGCAAAAAACATACTACACAAAAAGGTACTAAAGATATTTCCCTGGTTCCCGTACTTTCATAGAAATTAAGCAGTTTGTAATATCCATTATTACACGTACATATATTGAGACAAAGTAATATTCTGTGCACTAAGTTTAATTACACCCAGGTCGTTGACTCAGAACTTGGCCGGAAAGTTTTCCAGAGCAAGACGCCTCCCGCAAGACCTTTGTTAACACTTTACCTACATAATTGCTTAAAGTATTTCGTACATTCATTAATTTCAATCAAAATTAGTTCAGTGACAGTACATTCATTTTAATTTCTCCATATTATTGGGTGATTATGATACGAACGGATGTTCTTACACGTTTGGATTGTTTGTCTTATTCTTCGATAAAAAATAAACAACATTTGAAATCGTATCTGAGCATCTTCTCTTTGAGTATGACGCCTTGGTAGGTCAAAACAACCGCTTCGGTACAAATTAACGGATATAAACAGCTGACCTTTGCTATGTTTATAACATTTTAGTTAATGTAAAACGTCGAACAATTTTGTCATAATACGTGACTTGATTCCATTACATTTTTCTATACAACAATGAGATAGACACGTTTACTTTTAAGATAATAGTAATTGCAATTTAAATTAATAGTTACATTTATAGAAAAGTTAATTATTTTTGTTTATTAATTGGATATTCTATTGCAACACTTCCGACTCGAACAGCTAAATATAAGCAAGTATAGCATTATTAAAAAATAAACCTTTCATACTTTGTCCTAAGGTATAATTTCAATTTAATATTGTGCGTTTTATATATTCACGACGTGACATATTGAGAAATGGCAGCGGTTATTGCAAACCGTTCTAATCTCTTGCGACCTTAAAGTTCACTTCCTTGAAGTGTTTCGTAAGTTCTCTGTAGAGAAACAGAAATGCAGATTTTATCTAATCAATTGCAACTAGACAAATTAAATCTTAACACATCGTTTAACTATAACTAATGGATTTACAAGCGTTAGCTACTACTACCCCTGCAAAAAAGCGGTAGGCACTACTACCGTAAAGTTCTATAGGACCTTATAGTCTTGCGGTCTCAAACGTATTTAGAGCACTGTGATTTTATCACCTGACAGCTTTCTCTTGTGATTATGATACTCTATATTTCGAAGATAGAATTCCAAATGATTTTAATGTTTGTAACTAAAAAGATGTAACTGGATAGAGCACGCCACTGACAAAACACCGGGTTGGATTCAGACCCGTGCTTACATCTCTTCTTTTTCATTATTCTTTATCCTACAAAGAAGTTGATGGGTACCAGATCGCATTATCCGTTTGCTCCTTAATAAAAAAAACTCACGCAGTAGTCTAGTTCTAATATCATGACAAATAATGTACATGCCGGAACCAGAGTAATCCGTTAATAATAACACTTGCGCTTATTCGGAACATAGTTGGATACAGTTGACCATGAGCTGACCACACTCCGTACAACTCTTCCGGTGTACAAACGAAATGTTAATCTTCAATCCTTTACACGTTGTAAGTTAAAAAAGGGTTAACGGGGTATAATTTACTAGATTTGTTAGGTCAATTAGTTAAACTATATCCTACAAATGTACGTGTTCGGAGACAAGTTAAGCATGTATAAAGGTATGTTTGCACCTCCTAAATATTAGGTCCTTACATATGAAATTGGCGTTTTGTACGGGAGGAATATAAAGTCATTTTTTTTTGTAAAATAT